>JANHGB010029538.1:0-27257 GCA_026283785.1 Coracopsis vasa
AAAGATACATCATGGATAGCAGCACTGTCAGCTTCCTTGCTCTGACTTACCAGCTTCACTGAGCTTGAGGAAACACCCACTGGGGTGAAAGGATCATTCATTCTTTATAGCCAAGTTGTTGTCCTAACTGCTAAAATTGCCATATAGGCTGCTAATTAGAGCCAGTTATGGTTATGGCTTTTACAATGCTGACAGATGTGATCTGTTCACCCAAAGCTTACCCTGAAGGCTGTGCCACTTCTAAAAGCTATCACATGTAACAATTTGCTCAACTGTGGTAGATTTATACCTGCCTAAAGAAATAAGATAGAATAGAGCTGAAAAAAACCCTCCAGAGAACGCCTGATCCATCTTCGTACACCAGAAGATCACATCTACTTAATTTCTGGGAGCTGTTTGTCTAACCCACTTTAATATGCCTCCTCTAACAAGGACTCCAGAGCCTCAACATGCAGCTCGTTCCAGTGCTTCTTAAGAACTTCCAATAGAATGGAGTTTTAATGGTTAACCTAAGCTATTCACATACTTCCTATGTGCCATATTCTTTTCCTCTTTGCAGGGTCCCGCCATACACCAGTCAAACATGTTTCTGGATCATTCTCTGATCATCTTATTATTCTCTTTGTAGTCTGTCCAGGCCGGTTATTCTTCCCTGTAACACATAGCCCAAAAAGGCTTTAACAATTTTACACCTGAGATTTTGCAAACCTGAAGAACACAGGAGGGTAATTGCAGTGTCTTACAGGTGATGTTCCTGCCTGTATATCCCAGACTAAGTTTATGGGAATGCAGAAGCAAGATGCAGCTCACCCATCTGTGTCATTGGAGTCAAATGGCTCATTGCTGTCACCCCATTTCTTCTTCTCCTTTGCCCTACTGTTCCACTCTCACAAAAAGGGGATACTTCAAAATAACCACACTCCAAAATCTCTCCAGAAGCACCAAGAAGCTTGAGATGTCCTTCAATGGTGATATTAAGGACAGTAATAAATAAAAGACAGGAAGAAATCTTCATAAGACTGCTGCTTCTCACCAGTGGCACTGGCTGGGAGGTGGGTAAGTCTCCCTTCAGCAATATGTTTACCAGCATACACATGTCATCCAGAAGAGGATTTTGTTCTTTAAAACAGCATATAACAGCAAAGATATCTATAGGTTTGGAGTGTGCTTGTTTTTCTTAAACCTGATCTCTGAAAACAGACAACACTCAAATTGCATTAAAACTGTTGTTTTCATGGCAACAAATATCTCTGAGCTCATGTATTAATCTGGAACTTTCGTGTATCACAATGCCTCAAACACACAGCTGTCAAACAGATTATTTCTGTGATTGATGTAAGGTGTATAGATATGACATCAAGAAAAGGCTGCATTGTGGGACAAATGTCCCTGAGCTTTTGGTACTATAATTCCCAGAGAACTGGTATACGTTTGAATTGCTTTACCCTGGCAAGTAGAAGCCAAATTAGCTCTCTTACTAGAAAACCACAAAAATTCTTTAATATAGCATTTACAAATCACATAATTTAGATTTTTTTTAAATTATCTATGTAAATAAATACACACATGAAGACAAACACATATAGAGAGAGGCATGAAATTATGTCTTAGCCATATTATAGCAGTTAATCATATCCCATGCATTCTACTTGGAGCCAAGGGTTTCTATAAAAATTAAAAAGTGCAGATATGTTTGCCCACTGGGAATCTCCCTGTTTAAATATTTGTGCTGAATAAGAAAATTTTGAAGAAATTTCAAACTAAGCATTACATTTGATGAGGTTCTTGTATTAAAAAAAAAAAAAGAAAAAAAGCCACTACCAAAATAACAACAAAAACCAATCTATTATGCATATAAAAATATGCCATATAAAAAGTAGGCTATAATAGCCTAGATTCTCCTTTAGAATGAGATGTACACTTGTAACATTGTCAAATGATATTAACTTTATATCATATTCACATCACACTCCTGATGATGAAATGCAGGCTCTTATTTTGCCATCAGTGCTGAGCAGCATTCTTCTTCACAATTTGTTCCACTGAAATGTATAGCTATTTTGCTGGAAAGAGTTTTAGGTTAACATAATCTGGGTCTATGTGGTGAGCAGAAAAAAAACCAGTTTACCTTTCTATTACTTCCTTCATAATGTTATCATTAAGCTTATATGACATTAATAAGTATATATAATTAAGTGTATACAATTTTAGGTTTTGAACCTACTTGCTACTTTTCACAACATTCAGCCATAATTTCACATTTTCTATGGCATTATAGTTTAAAATAGTATGAAGATACATGGTATTTATGGCTCAGAAAGACCTTTGGCCTTTGGCCTTTGACCTTATAAGATCTTTATGTTGAGGCCCATGGTGGATTGATTTTTGACAGTACAGTGACAGAGAAGTACAAAAAAGGTATTCATATTGACCAAGTCAGTGGATATTTCAGGTCAAAATGTCAGCAGTTGTCTTTTTCAGCTGACATCCTGGGCTGAGAAAGTTGGATTTAAGGTTTTCTTGACTCTCATATTTTGATTTCTTGCCATACATGGCTGTGCCATTAGCTCCCTGGAATGCCTTTCGGTTTCTTCCTTGAAAAATGCTAAATAAGTTCTCACTTTACCTATTGGCTGAATAAGAATATGAAAACAAAGGACAGCTGTGAGGCATCTGCGTGTCACACAAACACTCTTCGCACAGTTCCTGCATTCAAGAGATCAGCAAGAGCCTAGTAAATAAGCTTTCTTCACTAAAGACCACTTTTGTCCATGATCATTGAAGCTGTGCTTTACTCCATACATCCTCTGAATTCCTCTTTTCTTCAGTAATCACACATGCCTAGCATGATGGCTGATTCTTTTCTACAGTCCTGGGCCATGTAATTATGTGAGTAATTGGCAGACAAGATGTTGTGAATACCTGAATCCCAGGTTAATTGAAACTAACACCTGCCTGAACTGTGCTGTTGTAATGGATGCAATGATACAACAAGATCAGGTCCTATTGAGTTGCATAATCTTTTCAAGACAAGGTTTTTGATCTCTCTGCTTTGATTTGAGGGTGGTGGTAAACTGAAGTATTATGCCTTTGTTGAAGCTTATAAAAGATGAATCTAAGGCTGAAAATGAAGATCCTTCCAGTTAATCTGTATTGAGAAAAATCAGTGAGCACACATCTTTTGCATCTTTCAGTTAGAAAAGAAACAACAGATACAGCTGTCAACACAACTATAGTCAGTAACAACATTACAGTTCACCCTGGAGTAACCCAGGTCATAACCCAAGTTGTACAACCTGCAAACTCTGGGTTCATGAGGTTCAGTGTAGCCAAAATTCCCACCTGCATCATCAGATATCCCAAACAGAGAATGCTTTGTAGTATTACACAGAAGAGGGTATCCAAGTATTCTTGGGGTGAGGTTGATTTTCTGCTGCCTTGTCCTTTGTACTGCCATAGCTCACAGGAAATTGTTTTGGTGTTTCCTATTACTTTCTCATTGATAAAATGGTGATAATGATACGTCCCTACAGCACAGACAGACAAGCAGACCCTCTGCCATAAGAAAGTGAAGAAGGTATTAACACAAGGACTTCCAAGTTACAGGTAGACCTGAAGTATGCTTTACTTGATGAAACCTCTCAAGGAAACAGCTTTTCTTATTGTTTTACTGAAAATATTGCAATCTTACTTCTTTTAAATCAAATCACACAGACCATTTTAAACATTGCTTTTATCTGACGTATTGTCCTGGTTTCAGCTGTAACAGGGATTTTTGCCTTCCTAGTAGCTGTTGCAGTGTTATGGGTTTTACTCTTGGAAGTGTTTCAGTTCAAACTTCTATTGCAAGAAAATACTGGATCAGAACAGAAAATTGAAGTAGTTTGGCAACAGAACCCAATATATATATAGGAACAAAATAATATTGTAGAGTTTCTAGTAGCAGCAGATGACAAGACTTGATGATCCAGAAGGTCCTATTTTTCTAAGTTAAACAAGACATGATATTTCTATGCTAGAATAAATGTCGGGTTTACTTGTAATGGTGCAAACTGTGTAAAGCTGCTATACTCTTTGTAAAGGGAAAGTGAACAGAAAAAATATTAAAAAGCCAAAATGTAACCAGAAGATTTGGGATTTTCAAAAGCCCACGGTCCTCAGATTACTTACACAAGTAATCTTATTACAGACTTCTCTGGGAACTGCTTGACCACCCCAGTTGCCTCTGAAAATCACAATCAATTTATTTGTCTCAAGACTAATGAGGGAAAAAAAAGATTTCAGGAATGAAAAGATTTTATTGTAATGACCAGAAGCAAATGGGAGAACAAAACACCTGGTTTAGAAGTCATGAGAGGCACAATAACAACAATTAAGGGCAAGAAAGAGAAGTGGAGGGAGTTGGGAAAGCAGAGATCCCAAATTCCAGTAGTTACATAGGCTTCAGTTTAAATGTAATATGCTGCAAAAGAAAGGCCATGTACTTTGGCCGATACCTTTTCAAAGACATTTTGACATGAAAAACCTGATAGTTTTGTTAAACAGTGATAGGATATTGTATCTCTTTCTGGGAATCATATAAGTATAGAAAGGCTGTAACAAAGGTAAAAAGAATATTTCATGATAGAAGACCAGTGTGGATTTAGCAGCTGAACAGCAAGCCTGAACGTGTTTATCAGCGCAGTGTTTTCAAAACCTCTTTCAGTAAGTCTGTGCTCTCTATCCTTCTTATTTTATCTTTTTTTTTTTTGCCTAACAGGGCCTGATTTTTTTTCAAGCTGAGCACTGTCTGAATAGCTTCCCTAATGTCTTTGTTTGGTTCTGGTCTATAGATCCCACCTTACTCCCACTGATGTTAGAAGGAAACTGGCTTAGCAGACATCCTGTGGGACGTCAATACCAAATTCTTTGTTTCCAGCATCTTACATCTATACCATCAAAAGTTGTGAATAAGCCTTATATCTATTAATATATTATTATTTGTGAGCACAAGGCCTAGTAAAGACACTCTTAGTTCTTTTTTTAAGGTTTTTTTCTGGTAGGATATTACCAAATATCCTTGGGCAATATGGTTTAGTGTGAGGTATCCCTGCCCATGGCAGGGAGGTTGGAACTAGATGATTTTAAGGTCCTTTCCAACCTTAACTATTCTATGATTCGATGAGCCTACGAAATCTGAAGGTCTACTCCAGCATTAAACTCATGGATATAATACACAGTAAATAAAGTAGAAAGCTGTGTATGAACATAGAGTTAATTTGACTCAGCTGCCTCACAGTAAAAATGTCAGGTATTCTGTCCAGATGGGATTTCACTGAGAAATATCTATAGTGCATAAATGCTTTGTTATCAAGGGTGCCATGCTTTCACATCATCATCTTTCCTGCAGTAATGACGGAAGTATGGTCATCCTTTCCATCAAACATCTTCTGAGAGAAAACACAGGGAGCAGTGGAAATTAAGTATTTTGGTATATATTTGGCTAAAAACCATAAGGTTTTGTTAGTATCTTAAAAACTGTTAGTATCAAAACCCTGAAAGACTGCAAATGCTGAGGTGACAGGAGGAGAGGGTGGGGGATTGGGGCAGGGGGAGCTGAGGCAGGGATGGAGGAGAAAGATACTGCACTGCTGGAAGAGAGCCATAGCTATGTTTCAGTCAAATCTGACCTACTTTAATGAAATCAGGTCATCTGTGAGCTCTTCATTACCCCCAGACTAAACAGTACAAAACACAGCAGCCAATGTCTCTGTCTTTTCAGAGTACCACTAATTTTCATTACAACATTGTTATGTATTCCTCAACATATATTGACTTAGTCATCTCGCCACACCAAAGCTGGTAAACAGTGTTAGGGAAGGAAGTAAAGTAAACATGATTACTGACTTTACAAAAAACCCAAATAAATACATAAAAAATGGCAGGGTAAACACAGCCATGCCTCCAGAATGTGTCCTCAAGGGAATACGGAAACAAAAGGAGGCACAACTGTCTCACAACATTAGCCATGACAGATGGAGCTCACCTATCACACCAGCAAACTCTTAACCGTTACCAGCCACGTTAGCAGACAAAGCGGAGGCTGGAGTCAAGTGGAAACTGGTACTACTGTAGGCTTATGCTCAGATTCTGATCAGTGTTCAGTCTTCCATAAACTGGGAAGGTGGTAGCCTCTTGACAAAAAATATATACTGGTGAAGCTTTAACATTATGCCCTTATCTGCATTTCAGATCACACTGGGACAGACTGTATATACATATGTGCAGGTATAGATGTGTCCCCACGCATGTATTTTATTATGTAGATATGTATATCCACTTGTTCACATACCAGTATGTCTGTGCTTGACAATAATGTACGTTGAGATGTATACACTGTTTTTAAACCCAGAAATATACATACACGTGTATTTTTATATGTATATGCATATATATCTAAAGATGCATATACATATATGTTTATATGTACGTTTAAAAGAATATTCAGCAGCAGACATGTCCCTGTGAGCATCATCTTAAACATATTTAGAATATGTGCATGTCTTTATAGTGAATAGGGTATGTTCATTAAATGGTACTGTATAACAAAAAGAAACACTCTTCTCTCATTAAAAGAATTAATGTGTTTTATTCCTATTATTTATCACAGAAGTGTAATCTTTACAGCATTAGTTAGAAGGGTATTCATTTTGTTTGGGATACCAAAGGCTGCATTCATTTGTCTATAGAGGAACATCTGGTGACATGTGATATCTGGCATCTGGTGCCATAAGGAATGACTCCCAGCCTCCTGCTGCTACTCCAATAAGCCACAGGTTACACAGATCCCATGCCATACCTGCAGTCTTGTCTGGACATCTCTAGCACCTTAGCTCACCTCAAAAGGCACTATGCACCAATGTATGGGCAACTGCATTGGGCCTTTGCATTCCTTTACCTGCAGAGAGCTATCATCAAAACGCTTTCACCACATCTTGACAATTTTCTGTTTTGTCTAACCCACGTTTATTTGGAAAATCTATCTGGTACTTACTACAGACCTATCTTTCTTCCCTTACTATCTCATCATCCAAACTACTTCTCAGTCTCTTTGTGGGTGGCTGAGGGTACTCCATCTGACTCAACGCAATGGTCCAAAGTATAGGCGTCCATGTGAGCCAATGCTTTGGACAGAAGTATTTAGGTGAAATAAAGGCTTATGGAAATGACAACTAAGACAGCACAGCCCTGAGGCCATGCCAAACTTTCTTTGGTAATGTCAAGTTAAGATAATTTCAATGGTTCTTGCCACTTTCACCTTTATCCAGTTGTTCCTGTACTTATTCCATCCCCTGCCTTTTGTATTTCATCCCCTTGCACACCTATGTGAGCAATCAGTGGTCTAGATCTTGGCTCAATTACCCCTCAAGTTCAAAAGCTTGATGGTATATAAAGTCATTTTATTTTTACATCATTACTTTGATGACTGGAACAGAAGTGATAGACTCAATGCTTACTGACTATGGCAGAGTAGCCGTATTTGGTTTCCTGCAACATCTGGAGAGTTGCTCCTTTCTATCTTCTATTTTCTTACAGTCCCTGCTGCTATCCAAACTGCTCATTTCTTCTCCTTCTAGCCAGCTGAAACTTCTATGTCATCCATATGGTGGGTTTATATTGCCAGAGAAACAGGACTGAGGGGAGGATGAAACATACAGGAACAGGTGATATCCTATACAATTTTAACAGAGGATATATGACATCAGATAAAATGCTACAAAAATATACATCATTTAAGAAATATGAGAATTCTTGAATAAGCATAACAACTGTGTCCAAAGGTCTTTAGTCTCCTTCCTAAAAGAGCAGGTGAGAGAAACTGCTGAGTCTCCTTTAAAGGTTGCAGTGATCCTTTCTCTGAAGAAGGCAGGGGGAGGGGAGGAGAGGAGAAAGTAGGGTAGGACAGTAATTAGTGTCTGTAAAACCCAGCCTTAAGTGGCATACTTAATGGTGGGATTTTGGCAGACAAATATTGACAGCTCGCTAAAGTTGCTAAGATAACAGTGTCCTGCTGAAGGGCTGGAATGTGCGAGCTGCACAAAAGACTGCCTATGGAACATCACAGAGCACCACTGCACTAGCAGCATCTCTCTGTGCTACCATGTGCATCAAAGGACAAGGCTTTCTTGTAGAATTTGCTCCTTCCAGTAGGATAGGTCTATCCCCGGTTTTGGTTGTGGTTGCTGTCGTTTTTCCTGGGGAAAGAGCAGAAGAGCAGGACTGAGTGATTTTTCCCTTTGAGGAAGCAAAGGCTGAGCATCATTCTTGTCTGACACAGGGGAAATGCCTAACATGCTGTTAATCCCTGCAGAGGCAGATCACACACTGGCCCCTGCATGTGCTACATCTCCCACAGAGACTGCGCCTGGATCCACATTGTAGCCAGACTCATATTCTACCTTGGTGTCACCTCATTTACAAGGGAATTTTACCCCCTCAACTTGTGACTCTAAGTGTATATTGATGAGGTCATTACCAGAGTTTTGTCTTGTTACCATTGAAAAGCTGTGAGAAAAAAAAGTAATGCAAGATAACTGTTGGTGTCTGAATATCATATCTAAAACTGCACCTGATAACTCAGTATATGCAATGATCTGCTCTGATTCACTGTGGCTGGGACCTGAGATATGCTTTCCAAGCACTGTGACTGACATAAAACACAGCTCAGTGTTAGACTACTTATATTTATGCTTTCCCATTAGAGGTTTTAGCCTTTAGGCATTTTCTCAAAAGAAATACTTTTATTTCAGCGTGTATATTATTTTGAAGTAAATAACTAATTGAGAAAATGACGATTTGAGCATTGAGCAAAACCCTTATTGCTTTTTCTGAAAATCTGTTTGGCTTATATTCCAGTACCATATTTACATCCAATTACAGCCTCCTTTGGAGCACAGAAAGGTTAATCCAACACTGAAAAGTGAATAGAAAGGCTCTCACCAGCTTACAACAGTTTGGCTGATGTTCATACCAATAGTCAGAACTGGTAGCCAGGTCTGATTTGCTTAAAAACTTTCAGGAAAATGTCTCTGTGAAGCTTCACACCCCAATTACAGTTCACTATTCCATCCAGAATGGTTTAGGGTGTCTCCACAGAATGCAATTCAGGACATGTAATGCTATTTGAAATTGCGGAAAGGAAAATACAATCGTCTTCTGACATATCCTCTGTCAAATTAATCATGGACTGTTGACTCAGAGATACCAAATGTCAGAGATCTTTTTTTGTTTGTTTTACCATAACCTATGTACATGCATGCATTTCTGTAAAAGCTACTGATACTTTTTCTCCTCTATTATATCACTAAGGAGAATAAACGATGCTGTATGTACAACTATATTCACAGCAAAGGCCAGATCAACCAAAAGAACCATTTACAGCTAGTTGTGTTCATAATCTTAATTTTATTGTCTCTAAATAACAGTGTTTGAATTAATACATGAAAAGTAATAAATCAGGAAATGTCATAACACATGAAACAGTAAAAAAGAAACATAGCAATAATCTGGGGAAAGCATTTCTGATTTAGATTATCTGTGGCTTTCCTGGTTTGCGCCTCAGATGTTCAGGCTGCAGTATGGCATGGGCTAGGTTTTAATAGCTGTATTATGTTATTGAGCTCATCAGTGTATTAGGTACCTGAGAAGAGAGTAGTCAGAATTGTGTAGCCCGGCAGTTTTCTGAAGGCTATAGGCATCAAGCAGTGGATATCATTTAACTTCAGGATGAACACACCAGGTGTGGTACATAAAAGCATCAAACCACACATAAAGGTGTTCGATACAGTCTTTTTCATTTTTTCATTATTTTGCTGCTTTGACTAAATGTGGAGAAATTATACAGTTGCTGAACTGAGCTAAGGCCAAAGAAGAGCAACATCATTCTTTCTTCCTTTGCTGTTCAAATCCCCTCTAGGTCTTATCTGGCATATTTATAGCTTTATATCCACAATAATTAAAAACTGTCATGGGATTTTGGTTTAACTGATTATATATGCTAGCAACAATATTAAGCATATGCATGGAATTCATGTGTACTCATAGCATTTACAGCATGTATAAATCTCAGCAGTAATTTTTAAACATTTTCACATATCAACACTGTGGACTAGGCTTGCAATCCATCAGTTTCCATGACATGACTTGTATGTAGCTTCTGTACCCGACAGGAGAGAAAACCATAACATATCATGGAATGATGCAGTGGCTGATGTGATTTCCTCCAGGAGAATGGAGGCAAAGGAGGCTGGGGGGGGAAAAATACCAGACCCTGTGCAGACACAGGCAGATGTTATTTAGAGCGACAAATTTTGCCCAAGAAGACAACTCTGCCTGAGCTCTAGAAACAATGGAGAAAGCCTTGAGAGCTCCAGACAAACCTCCAGAGCATGAGGCATAGGTGTTATTAGTTGCCTCCAAAGGATACTCTCTCTATTGGCCCTAAGCTACAGTTAGCTTCTGCCAGTATGTTTCACAGTTTATACAGAACTACCTTCAAGTGAAACACTTCAATCTTGTTCAAAAAACTAAAATATCTTGACCTCGATAGATCCAACCTCAAACCAAATATTTCATTTTGATTTTGCTGACCTACATATTTGATTTTCAGATGAAAAGTTTTGCTTTTCAGGTTAAAAACGGCAAAAGTAGAAATTCAACATAGGTATCGCTTCAATGAAAACATATGTTTTTCTTCTACACAATTTTAGAAGTTTTTTTCTCTGAGTTTCTGTTAAATACACAGCAACAGTGTATACATATATTCACATATACACAAGAGTATATCTGTTAGATGCATGCACATTATCTCATATTTGTTCACTCTTTGGAAAGATACCAACAATCTGCTAGTTAATAGGCCAAGATTCTCCATTTCAGATAGCTGAAAAAGATGTTAGAACATGGGAAAGTTGAGAAAAAACAACAGAAAAAGGCACAAAAAGGACCTCTTGCTTTCTTGGTATGTGAAGAAAACGCTAAATAAACAATTTGTGAACCCAGTAAGGAAAGTCAACACTTAAATCTGTGTGAGTTTTCCCTATGTCTATTTATTTTTCTGTCTCCAAATATTAAATGCAAACTTCAATACAAAGCCAAGAATTAGGTTCCATACATAGAAATGCCTTGCTGATTGCAAAAAATAATGCTGTGGTGTCTCTAGTTGGGAGGTTTGGAAGAAAAGGAACTAAAAAAAAAAAGGAAAAAAAAAAAAAAAGAAACTGTTCCACTTCATCTAGCAGTGCTGCAATACATCACTCCAATTAAATCCCAGCCAATAAGCAAAGGGACGTGTTAAGTAAAATTCATGAGCTTTGAATGCATGTGAATGAATATGCCAATCAGAATCAATGCCACCCATTCATCTGGTGTAACACCATGGTGATGACAATGAGCTTGAAACCAGCCTTTGTTGTCATCAGCTGTGCAGTAGTTGCCACAGCCCCAGCCTGGATCAAATGTGTGGGACATTTAAATCTTCAGCATGGCACCAACACACAGAACATCTTATTCATGCCAAAAAAGGAGCTATAATCAGCCCCCGAGTAAATAATTCAGGATCAGTTCCTTTAGAGTCACAAATTGCCTTCTTTTAAAATGACCAAAAGGCTGTTCCTCTCCTTACTTGACTTTACTATATGGACACAAGCAAGGCTTTTTGTAATTGTGTAGTATGTTTGTCACTTTAGAAAATATGTTGCTATATTAATGTCTGTAGCTGCGACTTCTGTGGGCCTAAACTGATATTGCACTTGGGATATCTTTGCAGAGGCCCTGCAACTCAGCCCTTTTGAGCGCTGCAGAGGCAGATGGCTAGCTCTCATTGCTTTTACAATAACCATTTCATTTGTGATGCTTGACCTGAATTCCATTCCTTGTTTAAAAGTGTGGCTCAGTTCTCAAATGGTATTTCACAGAATTGCCATTTCCATAGTGTTTCCACATGCTGTTCTCCAAATAACACATTTGCCCATAAAACAGGGTGGAAGAAAAGAATATGGAAACAACTGTCACAGTTGAAAATGTTTAATCTAAGAGTATGTATCCAGATACTGATGACAGCTTCATTTTTATTGGATTTAAACTATACCACTGATATTTTCTTACATGTCAGTTTATATCACTTACAGATCACATTGTATTTTTAGTGCTTTGTGCTATGAGTTACAGTTCTCTTTCTTCCATTGTGTGCTCAGTAGTTATAACATTGTAAATGTGAAATGCTATGCTAGCGAAACAGGACTGTGAGTGGTGACATACGCTCAACTTCTTTGAATAAATTAAGCATGCATGCTTTCAGTAACAGATCTACCCATTAATCAGTGGGTTTAAAAAGATGTGACAACCACTCCGTAGAACTGATATTCCCCCAATTTACCAGCGGATATTACTTGCTGCTGAATACTTTCCCTGCACATTTTTCATGTTATTTCTCAGTTCCTGGGTAGGAAACTAATAAGAGGAAGAACAAGTGATCTTAAGGAACTTTATTTGGAAATAGGTTCTTCCTGAGGTTTCTTCTGCAGCCAACTAAAATCTTAAGGACAGAGAGCTGAAGACATTAAAGTACACATTTGATTGAGATATATTAAACAAAAAATCTCAATTTGCCAAAAAAACCTCCACGCATCCTTTGGCCATTCCCTGTCATTCTCTGGGACTGAGTCCACAAATTAAACTTAATAGGTGGAATAAATATGCGGATCACAAAGAGCTAGCAGAAACAATGCTACAGAAACTATGCTGTCTGCCCATTAATATTGTCTACACCCCTGTATTGTAATCCTTCTGTTAATGACCCAGTCTTTGTTTACTGGAATTGACCTGGTCTTTCCCTACTGGAATTCTGCAGTGGTTTTCTTTTAAAAAATAAAAACTTAAAAATTACCTTACCTGAGGGCTAATTTAAAGAGATCACCTTAAACTGATTCACTGCATTTTGATGCAAGTTCATGCAACAGGCCCAAGTATGAGAGAACTGAGATACACAGCAAAGATATATTCTACCTTATCACAAAAAAACATATTTCTTTAGACTCAAAGTAAATGGCAGATTATTTCCAGCTGTAACTAAACCCATACTTTATGGGATTGTTCAGTCAATAATAACTCAATTTTAAACAAATTATATTCTCTGGACATATATCCATTTGGTTCTTTTTAAAAAGTGGTAAATTGTTTTCTTAATTTCAGACAGAAACATTGTACTTCATCTGCCATAACATGAAAGCATAAGAATATCCTCTGTTGACTCCATTCCTGTAATTTTTTTACCTCAGTGTGTTGACCTTCAGGTACAGAAAGCTCTTTGTTGTCCCAACGAGTATAAGGTAAAAAGAGTCCCAAAACCATGATCCTTTTTCTCAGGTTTATCCTCAGGCAGCCACTAAATAAAATGAAAAAATGACAAAAATTCAACTTTTAACAAGAGGCAGCAGACATATTTATCCAGCTGTTCTTCATGATACACAACCACACCACCACCACCAAGGTAAAACCAGTTCATGAATGCTTCAAGCTGACTGAAGGGAACGTAGCACTTATCCTCATGGTGAGGAGAATTCTGAATTTCATTGCCACATGGAACTCTTGGTTAAGGGTACATAACCACCTTTCATAATCTTGGAAATATCTCAAAAAAGGCTCCTGGTCTCCTTATTTGCACCAAGTTATCACGTTACACCTATGAAAAATACTTTCTCAAACCAGTTGCTTAGGTGACAGAATCTCAGTCCCAAGGTGGCCATACCATTCTCACATACTTTGAGATTATGGCAGCACAACCGGCATGAAGCTATCAACTCAGAACAAACTCCAGGTCATCTGGACCCCTGCATTGCTCTCCACTCTGTATCACAAGTCGTAAAAAGCACCTTAGACCTGTCATCTATTTTACTCCACCAAATAAATCTGAAGGTTTTGCTTCTTATCATCAAGGCAGCATTGGGCCCACGCTAGCTAAATGACTGTATGAAGTCCCTGGTCAACTGTTCTTCCATGGTGAAAAGGGGTATTAAAAATTTTTTGTAATCTGGAAAGCTTTGTGGGAACTAATTTTTTATGCTGTTCTGTTTGGGTTTTGCAATAATAGATTCTGGCTTAAAAGGCAATTACTTCCAATTAGATCAATGGGAAATAAATCAAAAACTTTGTTGCTTCTTGTCTTTTGCTGTGGTTTAAATGTCTGTCCAAGGAACTAAGTACCTTTTGTATTTGAAATTATATGGCTAATTAGTTAGAAAATTAGATGGATTCTCTCTTTCTACAAACATACACAAAACCTGCACACATCCATATAAAGGACTCTAACAATTTTAGATGTCACTATTTTCACACTTAACCTTAATTCCTGACACGTACTCAGAGAAATTTCATTGCATTTAATAAATCAGGTTTCACACAAAACAATCAGAAGCAACGTAATGTGTATGTAGAAGCAAATTAGGAATAAACCAAAGCAAGGAAACAAAAAAACTCACCCCAAACCATAAAGCCCATCATTCTGACAGCCCTCAATAACTATTCAAACTTGTCACAATTATATCACTAACTTTCTTAGCAACTCCCAAGCCAAAGGTGAAGTCATAGTTCCAGCTTTCAACCCATTCAGCCTTGGACTGACTTACGAGAAAATTATGTAGAAAACTTTATGCTGCCCATTGGTGGTGTGTTCTGTATGTTATTGCAACAGCTGTCTGTTGGTACTAATGAAAAAACCCAAACTCATCTCTGTTTCCTTGCTAGTTATCCACAATTTTAATCCTTAATGACTAAAGCTGGTATTTTCAAAAAGTTTATAAATGAAGACTCTAGATTTATACCAAGGGTTTTTTTAAAGCTGAACTCCTCTTGTTGCTTTGGGGATTTTAAAAGGTGACCGAATCTGTAGCTGCAACTGAGAGGTGCTGTGTTTATGTTTAGTATAGATTCTGTTTCAACAATAGATTCAATGTGGTATATTTTATAAATGAAGAGCTAACTGTTGGAATATTTCTTTTATGGGTAATTTAATCAAAAAAATGAGTTCATATACTATTTGCAGGTTGTTCCTTAAGATCAGAAATACACTTAGATTAGGAAATTTAGAAGCAATATTCCTTACCACCACAATAACACACATATACAAAGAACTAGAAAATAAAATGACATGATTTAAAAAATATAACAAGTCGCCAATTATTTCAGATTTAGGAGGCTGCTTATGGGCTAACTTGAGATGTAAGCAAATAAGTGCCAATTAATTAGAATCTCTGACAGTGTTCAGTACCATCTCTTTGATCTTTCACTAGTAGCTGACAACAAAGCACGGACACTCACAATGCTTTAGTTTCAGTCAAGTGATCAGGAAAACATGTTTAGCTCATTTAAATAACCAAAGCTGATAAAATACAGCTATCTTTTCTAGAATCAAGCAAAGATTTGATTTCAAATGGCAGCATCTGGCATTTATAGAGCAGATAACTTGAAGCCATTTGCATCAGAAGGATAACTTGAGTTAAACTTAAAAATGGATGAAGCCACAAGCCAGAAGCTAGAATAAATTCCACAATAACTTCCCTAATCAACCATTGGTATTCTGGCTATTTAACCAAGATGTAACATTGCTCTGTGAACAGTGTTACACAAATATCTGGGCAGAAAGACACAGTGTGGATAGTTCACAAACAGAAGATGCATTTGTTTCAATGATATCAAAATTCAGAGGAAACATAGAGCACCAAAAATAAGTGATGTGTACAGGGCAGGATCTACATTTCTGTATATACAACTATCACGCCTTTTTGAGCTGGAGTGTTCAGAATTTTTTCTGCATCTGTGTGTATATTTTTGAGATTTATTAAAATGAATAGCTATTTAGCTATGAAAATGGGAGATATTAGAAATATAATCAACAATATATACAGTGACATGAAGTGTTAAAATGTTAGGGTTTTAATACTATTTTAGAATGGCATCATTATATAAGCACATTTAAAAAATATATTTTCACATCATATTTTAACCCACAAAGAAAAGACACTGTCTTGCTTGTATCTTTTCCTCTTTATTGCTTTAAGTATTTTAGACTAGTAGCATATGTGGTTCACTTCTAGGAGGCAAATTGTTGAAAGGAATCAGAAATTAAACTGTACTGATGTTCTAGTTCAATGGAGCTTTTGCTCCAGTATGGAGTTAAATCCCACCTCTAGTAAACCATTTAAGTTGAAGCCATGCCTAAGTGCTCTGTAGAGCCCAGACACAGAGAAGACAACTGCAGACAGACACTTTGATTTCCTTGGGTGATGTTGATCAGATGATGTGGACGACCACGGCAGCACCGCTCCCAGGGGGCAGCGGGTGCTGCAGCAGTTTCTGGCCTCTGCTGACTCCCAGACTATTCTCTGGGTTTGTGTCTGTGCTGGCAATGGTTCAGCTGACTTGACATCAGAGATTAGCAAATCCCAGTGCTTGGGCCTGAGCACTGGCACTGTTTTATTTGATAGTATAGATTTAGCTTGTGTGTATCTATGTGCCCTATGTGAAAAGGTCTTGAAACTGGCAGGTATTTTTTGGCACCATAAAGTTTAAGGACCCTTAGACCTAAATAGTGTCTAATTATTTGTGTTTCTCCAACTTCCAAGGAGGAAGTATGTTCTCCAGATTAAAAAAAAAAAAAAAAAAAGCTTCAGGAAACTCTTGAGATGTGGCTGTCTAGAGATACAGAAACGTGTTTCGATTTTCCACTTAAGTGCGTCTTCTTTATTTTTTTCCTTTTCTTTTTTTCATGATTGCCCCTCTAATGTCCCAGAAACAAGCATACTCCTCTTGTTAGACAGTAGCCTGTAACTTATAGGCCGTGAGATTTCTCCACAACCCCAGCTGTGGTTTGTGACTGGTTAATATACTGCATTAAAAACTGAGCTGGCCACTCAAAGACAGGCACTGAGAGGAGAGAACATTTGGAGAAGTGATGGTAGCACTGAAACTCTCCAAGAAAAAGCTGGAAGAAGCGTGTGAGAAGACTTCCCCAGGCAGCCCTGCTGAGGAGCCTCCAGGCTCTCCATTTTCCCTCAGGAACAGCTTTTGGACAAGGCTCAGGCCAGGCCCTGCCCGAGATATCCTGGCTCATTTCTGCCCCCATCACCCTGCCCGGCTATCTTGAGGCTGTTTGATCCCCCTACTCCCACCGGGCCTGATCCTCACCCACTTGGCCCCGGGGAGGTGTTCAACACCCCATGTGCCCCCATAGATGATTAGTCCAAAACCAGAATGTTTTAATAGCTGCTCCAGAGCACACTCAGATTGAAACTGACTCTGCCTCCTTTCAGGAAATGCATCCTTCAGTGTTCTCTTCCCACTGGAGTTCTACCAGGTTTAGACAATCTTTGTAAAAGGATGGTTCATTTCAAGAGAAATAATCTCCCTGCGAGCTCTCCTGTGGCCAAAGGTCATCTCATCTACATGGAGCATAAGAGTGACCATGTCATGTCAAATCAAAACTTTATTTTGCCCAGCATCCCCTTCCCACCAGTGGCCAACAGCAAAAGATGCAGCAATACAAAATATATCTTATTTCTCACAGCAAAAGCTTTTAACTAACAATGCTTTAGTGGCTCTTTGAGATCTGACATCTGAAATGGAGAGGCTGCATCTTGCAGGGAGGTTACAAAATCACTTAATGCATTTAGCTTAGAAGTAGCTCAGGGTTTTATCACTTCCATGTAGACCCAAAAGAATGGGAGATGGAGGGAGGAGGCAGTGAAATGGATCTGTGGAGCATTTTTGTGCAAACACAGCCCCCAGTTTTATTAAGCTCGTTGGGTTAAAATCATGCATTTAAAGAAATTTTTTTATTTTGGTTTAGCTTAGCCCTGTTCCACACTGATTTAGATTCAAACATTGTAAGCTTAGCCTAAGTAAAAGGAATTTAAACAGAGTCTTCTCACAGTGGATTAACCAAACTAGTTGAAAATTATAATTTAACTTAAACTGTTGTAGCATTGTAGATGTAGATAGAGCAAATGTGTAACTGAGAGAACATGGCCTCAGGCACATGTTAAAATATCAAGTTAATCGCAGTAGTAAGATGACTAGCACAGCTCTCAGCCACAACATGAATTAGTCTATCAGCTCTCATACTTAATCAAATCAAAATATCACACTATTTTTTCAGACACAGAATATAACATACATCCTCAACTCCCCATCAGCAATAGACCAAAGAAACAAACACCCTCTCTATAAAAGCATTGAGACCATCCACATCCTACCAGTGCAGGTAAATTTTCCACTTCCTTGAAATAATGTATTTATTTACTAGAGTACAAAAATGAAAACAGAATCTGCAGTAGGAAAACTGAAGCTTACTGCAGCAGTCCTGTACCTCACTTCAGTGTTGTCCAGGAAAATTCTTTTGTTTACTGTTAACACATGTAACAATTCACATGAATACACCAACATAGACGAAGCAGCACAGGCTAATTCCCACTTCAGAGACCTGCCACATCAATAAAAAGATGGCTTATGTTTTCATTCTGAAACCTGAAATGCCACACTGAAAAAACTAAGCATTCTCATCATCACATTAACATTCAATTCAACCTTTCCTGGCCCTTTTGCCAGGCCTTAAGGTCATTTACAGCAGTAATAATAACAATGCTAGACACTCAGCCAAGCAAACCTTCAGCTGAATCTATACTACAGAATCCACTGTTCTGTAGGATCACAAGCAATACAGGTACTCCTGCCTGGAAAAGGACTAATCATTTTAAGAAATTGGTTTGATACTCAGGAATCAGCATTAAATTTGTACTACTGTGCTTCTAGTGAAGCACCTACAGAAACTATTTCATTTATGATAAAATCATTCTTGCTTTCCCCGACAGTTACTAAATTTAAGTATGTAGGAGTTAAGTGATTTAAATTTCTTAATCTCAAGGATTTTAATTCAAAGCAAATATTGCAAAATATTACTTTTCAAATTAATTTTTAAAATTAAAATTAACGTCATTAAGTTTAAACACATTCATTTTCAATGAGTTCATGCATATTTTGTGTTTGGTTTCTGTGAATATTCAAATGAATGACTTGTCAGGCAATATCAAGAGTTTAAAGGAATTACATTTTTAAATGCAAGAATTCATTGGAAACAGGTTTGGAAGTTATGTTCACTCCATAAGGATAAGCATCACACATCCACTCTTTCATTCATGTAAAATAAATTCAGTTCCAAATCCCAGACACTAAAAATTTAGCTTCAAGAAAACAAGCTTCTAGAAATGGATCTGCTAACTGAAAATTAGAATTTTCAGTGTTAATTCTATCAAGTCCTGTTGACGAAATTGCAAGTTTATTTTTAAAATTTGCGAATAGAAAAGGATTTGTGTAGCTTTTTAAATTTTTTTTTCCTAAGATATTCATAATTCTTCAAATAAGATTGCCTTTTTTTACTTTGCCTGTGCTTATATAGTGTAGCATAGCATTTTTAATAACTTTTACCATGACTATTGTGCATCTGTTAAGTAAGGAAGTACTTCTTAAAAAATAACTGACCCTGTAGAAAATAATTTGTACTTCACAGAACCAAGTCTGTGCTGCAATAGAAATAAATGTAGGTTTCCTGCCCTCTAGTCCAAAACCAAGATACCAAACCATCTTTCCACTCAGAACTGGCCACAAGCAAGAATCAGTCCCTGTCCCACAGTGCTTACACACTGCAAACCAAGTCAGATAAAAGAATGGAGCATAGGAAAGAAAAAGAAAAGAGAGTGGCATACTCAGTGTATCACTGAGGAACTGGGGGTAAAAAAAAAACAGAACTGAGCTGATGCTTTGAAAAAGTGTAGTGCTTCTCATTAAATGTATTTATGTGAAGTACATATCTTAGCTCTTCTCTCCAGGTTCCTTTTATAGACAGTGGAGGGCTAGTCATTACAGACCACGTACTAGACACTGTAATTCAGTACATCTTAAAGTAGGTGCGTACATCATGGGCTGTACTCACTAGATCTCCACTGACAATAAGAAAATCCGAAGGTGATTAGCTGAGGAGTGTATACTGACTTCCAGAGACTGCAAATTAAGTGAGATGAATCTTACCCAGTGTGGTGTTCAGTCTATGCTTTAATCCACCTTGTCTTTCAAATACAGAAATCTGTGTTTGACACACTACAAGAGCAGCATGCACACAGCTGGAGATTTCTTTTATCAGCTGGGAAATATGGGCACTTCTGCTGCACAACATGTGGGCAATGAATCTGTTATCTCTAGGCAACAAGATGCATGTCCTGCGTACACCAGGCTTAATACCAATAGATAACAATAGGTGCAGCAGGCAGTTTGCTAAGACTTCTGGATACTTTCATGGAACTGGCAAGACAAATATTTTCTGTACAGAAAAAGATAATATGACCAGGAGAATCCTGATAAGTGATAGCCCCAAATGCAGCTAGTGAGGCTGTGTTTCTGAGCAGGGTTTAAAAAGACAGCTGTTCCTCCATAACATACCTTCTGGCAAAGGTTTGTCTCAGTGCTTCTGCCTCTTCTGCCTCCATCTAGTCTCTTCCCCAAAACTGCAGGCAGAAAAATGAGACGTATTCAAGTCTTGTAATGGTTTGTTCAAGATTGTCCAAGTTAGTCTTTAAAATAGGAAACATCACTGTTGCCTCACAAAAGGAATCCCTGGCAATCTTGGTGGAAATAGGGGTACTTCACATTCTTTTTTGCATGTTACGCTCCTTGAAAAGCTAGCACGCCAGCAGCTGAGGCTGATGGTAAGCTAAGCAGCTGCTAACAGCTTTGCTGTACCCATGAAAAATCAACAGCTTATCACATCAGTAATTGTGAGTCATACTCTTATTGCTCCATTTGCATTTGCTTTTGCTGATATGGTATGAACATTATTTTCATATCACATTAGCACATTAATACAGTACCGGCCAAATATAACTGTTTGCACCAATACAACTATTTGTAATATATAATACTATAAACCATTCCCTACTACTTTGGCCAAATCATGCCCTTTTCATGAGTCAGAAAATGAGAAAGGAAGAAAATGCACTGTACATAACAAGGAAGAGGTAAAGCACATTCTGAGAAACATGGTGGTTTAGTAGATAAGTTGGTTACACAAAAGAAAGGTTGAACGGCCTAGAGCCCTACTACCTGAAAAAGACTAAACAGGAAACATGATGGAGGCCTAGAAGCCCAGAGTAGTTGTAGAAGGTCAGAATTTTTCTACTGTCTTCCGTCCAAAAGAAGAAATATGCATCCTGACAATTGAAATAAAATATTTCTTAAAGTGGTTCATAAATAAGGTTGCATCTCCTTTGAACAGGCTGTGATGGATGTTAAAGAAAACACATGACATTTTAAATTATAATTGAATGGGCAAAAAGTCTATCAGGGATGATCACTACACACACACATATAGAATACCCACATTTTTTCCTTCAGAAACTCCTGACTACGAAAGTGATGGAAAGTCGAAGAATATCCTGAGGAAATATCACTATCTGCTTATTCTGTTCCTTAAGCGTTTTCCAAGACAACCATTTTTGGTCTCTGTAGGAGAACTTTAGGCTTTAGACTGATTTAGAATGACCAATGTTTATGAACGTACAGTGCAGTAAGATAAAACAGCTGTAAGTCCCAGTTTTTGTCTCTCATACATCCATGTGATCCGGCAAAACTTTTAGCAGATCCATTCACTGGCACAAACAGAGTCTTTTTTCATAATGAAGTGTCTGGGAATTAAATTGCTGGTTGCTATTAATAAACCTGAAAATCAGTCACCACTGCTTTATTTGCAAGTTTTGCAATAAAATACTTCCTTACCTCTCTGCCATATTGGTGAACTACAGTCTGCAAAGCTCTCAGACACACTCAGACTTCAGACCTTGGACAGAAAAATACAGATCTTACCAAACAAGAAAATTGTATTCTGCTTCATCCCATCCCATGCTCCATGTGCCTAACCTGCAAAGGGGTAAACTGAGTGCTCTGCATGGCATTTGGATCACTTAGCATTTCTGTAACAAGGTGTCCTGGGTTTAGCTGGGCTTAAACCATGACACAAGGCAAGCAGAAGACCGTGTTCAGATGGCAACATCCTGGGATAGGAAACCTTATTTTCACTCTAGAAAGTACTCACACGATATGACTGTCAGAAGATAAAATTATTAATTTCAGCAAGTTAGCCTGATGCTTTAAGGAATTTGCCATATCAGATGTTAATCATTTTGGTCCTGCTCAGGGCAAGTTTTGAAGGATATGCTTTAAACACTAAAGATATTCAATCACAGAGGTTGTAGGTGGCAGACTTTAAGTAGAGAAGCACCTGGTAAACAGCCCTTAGTTTTAAAGGATAGGTAGCATGACTTTCACCATAAGGCTAATTACTAACTCACCTCTTCAGCTGCAAAAGCTCATAGGCAACTCTTGATCTTTTAGTATGCTCTTAGGCTTCAGAAGATCTTAATCTCTTGCCTCCCAGCAGCTTCCTTGAATTATCTGTAATGAAT
Source organism: Coracopsis vasa (assembly GCA_026283785.1). NCBI lineage: Eukaryota > Metazoa > Chordata > Aves > Psittaciformes > Psittacidae > Coracopsis > Coracopsis vasa. The sequence goes on from JANHGB010029538.1 coordinate 22,542, forward strand.
GAATCAGTTTTGTATTTCTGTCTCTCTCAGGAAAGACCAGCTCTTCTTCAAAGGTTACAGTTACAGTGACTACTTCCATTTCCCCTAGGCTCTGACTAGATGAAGAATGTTTAACACCTTTTAGCAATATCAAACAGCAGTGCTATCAGATCTTGCACTGACAACAACCAGTAAGAAAATGAGAGATGTGCTAAAGACTTTGAAAATTGCTGGTGAAATGACTGTGAGTTAAATACATTTGAAACTGAGACACTATGTGGTATGCAATATTATAGTTTAAGAATTAGAATTAGAGTAGTTTATTTTAAAGTACCTGTGCAGCACACAATACCCGCATCCTGTTCACAAGATGATGATGGCTTGACTTCGCGAACGAAGATTTTGGGAAGGGCTTTACCCACGCTTACTACTTTAATAAATATACACGTCATGTTAGCATATCGTGTACCCTACAAAAATGGCCACCATTCTTACTTACTACCACAGCTGCAGTAGACAATGTTTTGCCTGCAAGCACCAAAGAAATAAGAACCTATGATGCTAATTATGCCAAGGGATACTAAGCCATTAAACTGTTTCTGGTATACCCCGCCTATACTATTCAGTGCAATTATGTAAAACAGTGAAATGGTAATTAGCGACAAAGCGTGGTACATGTGAGTCTTACAACATGACTCATATCTGGAGATAAGATTTCATTAGTCCATAATTGACAATTAAAGCAGGAAATTTTTGCAACACTTTCACCTAAGATTACTCTTCGTTATCAAAAGTCAGTTACTGAAGCTCTAAAGCTATAATGCTGTGTTAGAAAAGCTGCAGTAAGTTTCCACAGCAGTCAACCAGACCAAGCTTAAAATTAAAACAATAAGTAGTGATGTTAGATGCCTCCATTCAAAAATACATTTTTACGCAGTTGCATACAATCAGTGTGGATGGGGATGTTCACTTTAAACAAAAACTAAACCCAACAAACAACTGAAACCCAAACAGTTTCAGAAAAGAAATAGACGAATGAAGGAAGAATAAAGGGAGGGAGAAAAGGAGGAAGGGGGGGCGAGCAGTCGGGTGGAAGGAAACAAGGAAGGAAGGAAAGAAGGAAGGAAAAAAGGAAGGAAGGAAAGAAGGAAGGAAAAAAGGAAAGAAGGAAAGAAGGAAAGAAGGAAGGAAGACTGGTCTCATTCATTTCTATATCTGTATGGCAGATCAGAAGACCAAAGTCCTGAGCTAACTCAGTGTTCTCAAGCAATGAACGCTGCAACACCATGTCATTGACAAAACTGATGAATTTTGTTTCACACATATGCAAAGGGGAAATAATCAAAAAGACACTGTATTACTTGTACAGAACATTTTAGAACAGTGTATATGCTATAGAAACATTTTAAATAAAACCAAAAATAATTTGACAAATATTCATAGAAGTTTTGTTCATAACCATGTGCAAAGGGTGCCTACCTGGCTATTTGTGAGCATTTAATTGTGGGTGCTAGTTGTTATCACCAGCATAATTTAGAACTGTTCTCCTTACGGCTTTTAGACAGAAATTTTAGTCTGACAATAAATCTGGACTTTACAACACATCTTCAGACTGAGTAGTGCCTTCTCCTCTGCAAATTAAAAGTTGTAAATCAGTGTTAATGTCCTAATGTCTTTGAATGGGCTTTCAGTTTGGCCCTCTACAAAAGCCTTTCTAACATCAGTGTGATTTTTTTATGTAGAAAGGTTTTACTCAGTGCAAAAAAAATTACTGAAATTTATCATTATCATATGTTATTTTTAGTCTATTTTAAGTACACTTTCAGTCTATAAAGACTGAGGTTACATGAGTATATGCTGTTCTTAACGGGACTTCCTTCCTCCGCCTCTGCATCTTGTCTGTATCCTTCCTACATACCATGAGGTCTGGTTTAAAAGAGCTGGTGCTGTCTTTCAGTGTGAGTTGTAGTTCACACTGACTTATAATTCTGTACATGTGTAAAGCATGCCACAATAGGTGACACACACAAATGCTAAAACTGAGGCCTGTGGCTTGAGGCTACCACCTATGCTAGAAATGGTGAGTGAGGCTAGAAATAGTCTCAAGAATGAAGAGGCACTCTCCTTGGGTGCAGAGTGAACGCCTGTGATATTTACCTCATTCTGACCCTGGCCAATGACTAATTGAGAGCAGTGTCAAAATCCCTCTAACACACAGGTTTTTTTAGATGAAAAGGCAAATAAGAAATGCCCCTATGGGACAGTTTGATAAATTTTCCCAGTGGTTTTCACAGTATTGCATGTGCAGAATTACAGAGGTTTTGTCCCAAAGCATCTGTATCCCACTACAAAGAGACAGAGGTTCACTCCTCGGTTTCTTCTAAGTTTGTTCTGGACAGTTCATCCAGTATCACTCAAATTTTAAAGCTTGACCTCCATGAGCCAAGTAGAATTTTGTTTCATACCTAACTTCAGAGACATAAGTTGGATACAAGTTTAGATTTCATTCAACCTACATGACAACAGCAGAATCTGGTTCAGTTTTCTGCTTTGCTCAGAGCATCTATGCCTAAACTACAGACAAGCTACATCACAGTATAACCAGTGATTTGTTTTGCTTGTGTTCTTGCCTAGAGTAGCATTTTTACTGAAAGACAAAAATATATTAAAAAAATAATTGACAACTGACTAGAATGCACAAGGGAGACAAAGGTATTATAAAGAATTAAGATATATTAATTAAAAAAAGGTGCTAGAAACATTTTTTATAATTAATGTGTGGTTTTTTGCCACTATGATTATTTTAGTTTTCAGAATAGACAAAGTAGTCTTTCACTGACATTCTTTCAACGAATAGGCATACAAATCTGTACTTGCTACAGAAGAAATACGCATATATGTAGAAATAAATACAAAAAACCCAGATTTCCCTGATGCTTTTCTACTGTGCCCCTTCACAGTATAGCAAAAAAAAAAAAAGTGTAATATGTAAGATGATTCATTTGCGCTACTAAAAAAAAAAATATGAATAACAGCCAATTGGAGGAAGCTTTTTAGTGATACCTCGCCAGGATTTGTTTTAGCTACTGTGTCATTAAAAATCTTTGTTAATGCTCTCAAATGAAAAGAAAACAGCATGTTGATTTCACATTAGGAGGTACCTGTTAGCACAGAGGAATGATGCACAAGATCTACAGAAACTGACAAAAATGAGTGACTTTGATAAATACATGTTAGCACTTCTCAAGGAAAAGAATCAGAAATACAAAATATTCAGTGGGAATAATCCTGTCAACAAGCTAGTGAACAGCAATTCTATGTGAAATTTCTTTACAAAAAGTCATGAAAATGCTGCAGTTTGGCATAGCATGCACAGATGTCTGATCACAGAACACAGCACTTCCACATGCCTCCAGTCCAACCATACATACAGTTCTGTATTACACCTTCACCTCACCATACCTAACGAAAAGTTGAGTTCTATTCGGTTTGCCACTAACAAAAGGAAACTGTGAAGTGTTTCTTTAATGCAGTCCTGGTTTTATTGCCAATGTGTAGAGCCTTCTTTCCTTGAGCACCAATGAATCAAACTACAAACCACTTACCAAATGACAAAGCCCATTTTGTGGCCAGCACATGTTTGAGGGGCTACCTGAAATTTTCTGTAGGCCATTAGCTGTGCTCACCAGCTGTGCCTGCACTAGAAAATTCAGGAATGCCAGGGTGCAGGGTTGCAGCAGTCCACATCACAGCCATAGCATTGTCTTTATAGTTTAGGTTGTGACAACCAGCATGCTCCCAGACAACACTGGGACACAGTTCAGGAGTTAGCACAGCCCAGGGAACATTCCCAGAAGAGAACTTTGATACAGTCAACATATTTTGGAGAGGCATGGGAGTTTAGCTGTATGGGTAAGAACTATGCTATGCCCAGATTAGCATCAGGGCCAGATCAATTCATGGACTGCTTTACAACAATAAAGCACATATTATCTAGGCATGTGCTCAAAGATCTTCTGCTTCAGATTCCTGGCATTTTTCCTTGCTTTTTGCAAACAAATTTATTTAGCTGTACACTTTCTCTCTCTGTGCTTACCTTGTCTTCTATTCAGCTCTGCCATGCAGGTTTTGCTTAGGACATAATTGTTTTGTCAGATCTTTGTAAACAATAATGTGTTTGCTTGTTCCTTCACTTAAATTACACAGACTTTATGCCCACAAATTCCTAGGGTCCCTACTGCCCTTGACACAAATCCACCATTATCAAAACCAACAAAATTCCAAATAATAGAATCATAGAATCATAGAATAGTTAGGGTTGGAAAGGGCCTTAAGATCTTCAAGTTCCAGCCCCCCTGCCATGGGCAGCTACACCTTACACTAAACCATGTCACCCAAGGCATAGCCTGATGATGGAAGTACTTATTGCGTGATGACTACTTACGTGCTACCTCTACCATATATATACTCCACCTAGCAGAGCTCATGCTCGATGCGGCACTTGGGACACCACAAGCACAGAGCTAAGAATGAGCTCTCTGCAAACAATGTTGGGTGCAGTACTGGGGAGATGCAGTTATATGATTTCTGCATCCTGAGCTCAAATCTCCATTGAATGCTTCAGTGGGCTGCTATGAAGACATAAGCTTGCCTGATGATACCTCTGGCTTGTCTCTGCTATGATATACTGCATGGTGTACACCTGCCTTATTAAATCTTATTAAACCACTTGCTTCT
>JANHGB010029541.1:2659-43431 GCA_026283785.1 Coracopsis vasa
GACCTGCCGCGGGGTGGGAAGGGGATGGGGAGGTCTGAGGCGCATCCTTGCCTCTTCCCGGAGTTTTTTGTTACTTTGCTTCGCCGAATAACCGAAACCGTTTGGGAAGTTTCTTCCCCCAATTTGCTCCTCGCAGAGTAAGGGCGGCAGGGAAAGAAACGACCGTTCCTGGGTTCGGAATGTGAACATTTTTCTGGCTACCGAATCCGGCGCTTGGCAAGAGCTAAATATTAATTAGGGAAAGGAAACGTTCAACTTGGCGGTGGGGCGTTTGCTCACTGCAATGGCTTCTGCGCACTTGACCTTCAACCAAAATCCAACCAACCAAAAACCCATGAAAAGAAAATTATTTGGGGGCAGTCTTCTATTTTCAATTATTATTATTATTTTTCCTCCCGAAGCGGATATCATCTCTCGAACGTGGGTACTTGAGTAATTCTGTACTCAGGTGTTATTTGGGCAGGAAATACCTCGCCCTCTCTCAAATCCCAAGGAGAGGGTTTTCTTCACGCACTCAGAGTGCGAGGCTTACCATTTTTCTGCAGGGACAAGGAGAACAACCCAAGTGAATCCCGGTTTTTGACGACAAGCAGCTCGGCAGCTCCTCGGGGGGCCGGTGCAGGCAGTGAGGCTCCCCGATTGTGGATCCCACCTTCCCTCCGCTACCCGCCCCGGGGAGGGGGCATGGACACCACGAATCCCGCGTCCTTGCCCAAGCAAACCCTAACACCTCTCTCTATATATCAATAAATGTCTAGACAGCGATTTAAAATAACTAATTGGCTACATACGCATAAATACAACATAGCGCGAGCACACACACCCATATATATATATATGTATATATATATAATAACAAGCCATGGAGGAGTTTTGGGCGCACAGACATCCGCGGGGAAATGAGAGCGAGCCCGGACCCACAGGACTTTTTATTTTACTGTGTAAAGAGAAGCGGTTCCCTGGCGGGCGGGGCCCCCCTCGGATGTGAGGCGGTCCTGGTTCCATTCCGACAGCCCCGCCGGGCTCCTGCCTCCCTAGGTTTGCTCCTTGCTTCAGCGGCTCGCACCATGCCAGCCATTTCAGGGAAGGGAAACGGGGCTCGGGAAGGAGTGCCCCCCATCCCAGCATCCCCCCAGAGATGATAAATAGTCCTCCCACTCCCGTTCTCCAGGGAGTCCCAGTCCAACCTCCCTCGGCCCCTGGAAGGAAGGAACTCCCCTTTCAAGCGCCCTCCGTCCGAATTTTGACAAACAAAACGCGTTTAACGCTAGGAGGGACGAAGCCCCAGGGACCGACACCGAGCATCCCGCGGATCACCCGAGTGCCTTTCTCATCAGGAGAGATGGCCCTGACGCCTGTAGTCAGTAGGGCGCCGGCGCTGCCCCTTGCTTTAAGGCCACCTTAGGGTGCTAACCCTGTGTCAGTCTGTGGCTCTGAAGGCGATTCTGGCCGTACAAGACCCTCCGCTTCTGCCTTCTCCGCTGATGGAAGGGGATAAAGTGGTGCAAACCCGGGGCTGACAGCCAGGTGTCTGACAGTGGTTTGAGACAGTCTCCCCGATGGCCGCCTCTCTGCCAAGCTCTGCTGCAAGCCAAAGGCTGGGCAGGGCCGCAGAAAGGACAGAGGACACCTCAGTCCCCGTCGGAGCGCTGAGGCAAAGGCTGTTTTTTCGCCGAGCCTGGGAGAGCTGAGTCCCGCAGTGTCGCGACGAGGACAGAGGCCTCCTGTCAAGCCAGCCCCGCTTGGGGAGTAGCACCCTTCTCCCCCGGTTTTGCTCCTGGAGCCCTGCTACGGGTGTCCTACACCCCAGCCCTATCGTCGTGTGTCACATCTCCTCCACCTTTCCCATGTGTAGGGAGGCCGCAATAAGCAGAGCAGCTTCCCAATTAGCGGAACTCCGGCGAGGGAGTGCTGCTGCGGAGGAAGGGCAGGAGCAGGTGAGAATTAGAGGGAACATCATTAGGAGCTGCTCTTTGCCTCTATTAAAGGCAATAATTAGCACCCTGACAGATGCAAAAGTCGGCAGTGGCCAGAAGCTGGTAAATCCTGCTCGACTGCTTCCCTGACCGCGATCCCTTCCCCCCCGAGGGCCGCTCGTTTCCCGTTCTTAACAGGTGGCTCCAGGAAATCCCGATGGGCATCACCTCCCGAGGTGGGATGGGAGTGGTATCGTGGAGATCCAACTCTTCTGCGGGGGCATTTCGGCTCCCCCGGTGGCAAAGGCAGCGAGGGCAGCTTGCCCCCTTTGCAGCCCCCTGCCTGTCCGCTGCTACTCCGGTTGTGGCTGCTGTGGAGGGAGCCCCGGGGTTGGTGTTAGACCCTCGGCCGGGCCGGGCAACCAGCTGTGATATCCCGGCCCCCTTCCTACTGGACTACCTGCAAATGAAATTAGCCGCCCCGCCGCCTGCCTTGTTCCCCATATGCTCCCCTGCACGAAGGAGTGCCCCACAGGGCCCCCCTGATTGCATCGCCGGCAGCTGAAGCCGCGGCTCCGGCCAGATAGAGTTACGGGGACGGGGGATAGCCCATATGCTCAGCGCACACCGGCGGTGCTGCCGCGGGTCACCTGAGCCTCGGGCCGGGCCACATCACTCCCGCAGGCAGCCCCAGCTCCTCCTGTGCCCCCACGCCCGAGCTGGAGTGGCCCCCTAATTCTCAGGTGCCCACCTGTTAATTCCCGTTCCACCGAATTTAACTTTGTCTTCCTTGCAAAGAGGACAGACCTCTCCTTTCAAGTCCCTCCTGCTTTTTTATGCTGTCTCAGGTCTATTGCGACTTGTCCCGATAGAAGGAGGGAGCTCCCTCCTGCATAACGCGGCTCAGACGGCTCCCTCCGATGGCCCCACTCTCACCCTCACCCCGGCCCTTTCCCCTTTACCAGCCTCCTCCCCACTTTCTCCTTCTCTTTCCCTCCTTCCCCACTTTCCCTTTCTCCCTTCCCTTTCCTGCTTCACTGGCCTTCCCAAGTGCAGCACAGAAAGCAGTGAGAGGGTAAACCAGAGGTTGGTTACACATTTTAGGCAGAAACCACAGTGCTTCAGGGAAGTCCGGGGGAAGGGAAAGGCTGGCTGTATCAGTGTACCCAGGCAGCTCCTTCACTCTCACCCCCATGATGTTCTCATCTCATTTCAACAGGGGATTTCTTCAGCCTCTGCCTAGCAAATTTTAAGCCAAGTAGCCCAAAATCTGCTGCAAAACCCTGGCCAAGTCATGCTGCTCCCTCCAGAGCCATGGCTCCTGTGAGGCACATGTGCTTCTTCTGCAGGGAGGTACCAGGGCACCAGCTGTGCCTGCCACTGATGTAGTTCCAGGGGATGGGATCTGTCAGAGTCCCCTCCCCTGCATGAGGCTGCAGGCTCCCTTCCCTTTCACTTGAAAGAATGTTTGGAGTAAGTATTCAAATCCCTCTCAACAGTTTTCCAAATATGAGTCTTTCAAATAAAAATGTGGTACTTTTTTATCTACAAACCTCTTCCCAGTAATACAAGCTAGGGCCTGCTCGGAGCAGGACTGAGGTACACGATCACATGTTACATGCGTCTAGTTTTAAGCTGCAGAGGAAAAAATCCTTTCTTTTTTTTTTTTCCCTTGAGAACCTTACCATACTGATATTCTGGGGCCAAATTCCCCTCTGACATCTCTGCAACCTCCCCATGCCAAATCAGGGTGCTGGATGTGTCCTGTGATAACTGGGGTATCGTTCCAGATACAAAAGCTAGAGCTGTGGCACAGCCCCAGGATGCTGTTTTCATTGTTGGAAAGATGGAAGACTGATGCCCCATGTACCCTGGCAGCCTGCAAACTGTCTGAGCCATGCCCCAGAGGATACCCCACAGGCCACCGCAGTGACAGGAGCCAAACAGCCTCTGATGATGCAGCAGCTCTCACTTGGTGTTGCAAGATGGTGCTTGCAGCATAGCTCTGATTTCCCTGTGTCACGGTGGTGTTTCCATCTCTGTGTGGGATGCGGACCTCTATGCCCATGACTTGATGTTACCCAGATCATTTCTGAGTGCTCAGATGGTTTTGAATGTGCAGCTGAGGGCCAGATTTTCAGAAGAGTTACTAGCATCTTCGCAAATGCTCAGCACCCATGCCCAGCCCTGTGCTTCTGAAACCCTGGTTGCCCACATAGGGGTTGAGATGGGAAGGAAGGTTTTCCAAAAATGCCTGGCTCCAGTCATGCGAGCTGGCCCTTTCCAACCTTCCAGCCCAGGTGGGTGCACGTTAGAAAAAAGCCTTGGGCACATTGCAGTCTGCCAGCCCTCCATGGATTGCAGTGTCAGCAAAACTGAATTTCCCACCACAGGCATTTGTATTTAATACATTTAAATATTTCTACTAAAAATTGTTAAAGGTCACAGTAATTATAATGATGGCAACAGGGCCATGAGACTGCACCAGCTCCGTACCAGCTCCGCCTCTGCGAAAGGGCGTTGGAGTAGTCGCTGGTTCAGCCTTTGAAAGTTCAAGCAGGCTCTCATCTAACTGCCCTCACTCCTTGGATGGTGCTTCTGAAGGCAAGAGAGGTTTGGCATTGCTTTCAGTGGCCACACGGCTGGACTCAACAGTTTTTTGCAGTCCATCCGCTTGAGAACAAGAAAGCAAGAGGTGAATGTGCAGCCTGTTCACCACACACATGCCTGAATAGCTCCGGGGGTGCTCAAACCTCTCAGGAGTTACAGACAGCCCAGGGTCGAGATCCTCCAAAAGCACAGCTCTTACCCCAGGGCTTTTACCCTAAAAGATGGATGTAAATGCAAAAGAGTGTTTTCCTTTTTCATTCATCCCCATTCTTAGGATTAGCTTTAGAAGTTTTGTTCTGCCATTTATCTTCACTTGTTGGAGATGTCTTGACAAACTCCTGAGAATTAATTTCCCATCAGCTTTTTGCCTCCTCTTCTTGAACTGGCAGGTCAGATCTCACCATATGCATTAGAAGAGGTTATCTGGATGGGCCACCCTGCTCCATTGTCCCTTCTTATGCCTGTCCCTGTCCCAGCAGGAAACTAGTGTCATGCACATGGAGAGAGCACTGAGGGAATCAGACTCCTCTTCTGAGCAGCCCTCCACTCTCTGCCTGTCATCAATCATTGCATCCCACTGCCAAAACCAATACAATTGGATCAGGCCCAATACATGGGGTGTTTCCTGCAAGTCAGAAGTGTGCCTTTTAGTTTAATATATTCCCAATGTTGATCCTATTAGCAGGAAAAATCAATCAATCACTGTCAGCAAACATCACCAGCCTGCAGATTGATCACAGTGTCAGGATTGTTGGAGGATTCTGCAGATGCAGAAGGCATTTGTTAAATGCTATTTTCAGAGAGACATATACATATATGTATGAATGACACACATTTATACACGTCTTTGTCTGCTTAAAAACCAGAAAACCACACAGTTCCTTTTTTGTGTGTGGTTGGTTGTTGGTTTTTTCCTCCCAAAAGCAGTCCCAGTGCTAGTCACTTTTGAAAGAAAAATCCTCCTGAGTAGGAAACTAGCAGTTTTGAGAGGTGGGAGCTTGTTTTGTTCCTCCTGAGGGAGTCCAGCTTGCTCTGGACTCCCTCAGGAGGAGGGTTTGGCTTACTCTACCTAAGGAAAAGGAGGACGGAGGCATATGTACTTCAGCAGCAGGAAGGCTACAGACTCTGGAATATCCAAAGAGCAGAGCTGGCACAGCAAAAGCCGTCAGTGTTCTCTGTGGAAGAGACAACCCATCAAGGTGTAAATCCAGCCATCCCCCTCCAGTGTTCAGCCTTCATCTGGGGCTGTGCTGAATGGCCTATGAGGTTCCTCTCCCCACACCCTCTGCTCCTTTCCCCCACCAGAAATAATGCAATCCTTTAATGCTGCTCAAGCAACACAGAAAGGAGATTTACTCTTTGGTGGACAACACAGGGAGCTGAGTGTACTGGGACTGTAGTAACCCTTTCCCCATTCCAAACCTGGGAAAACTTGGTGATTCTAAGAGCCAGGTAGAAACCAGCATTTTCCCTTGCCAGCCCCACTTTCTCAGTGACAGTGGAAAGCAGGCTGAACTCCCAGCTCTCTGTGGTGCTGTGAGTGGCAGGGTGCACCCAGCACAAAAGGCAGAGAAAGAGGGGGGTGAGGGAGCCTTGCCTGGGGGTGAGAGTCCCAGAAGAGATAGGGAAATCTTTTTCCTAGTCAGAACTCCAGCCACAGTAGGCAAAAAGCATGTGGGGGAAATGAGCTGCGGTGAGAAAAACACATTGAAGGGCTCTTGAGCTGAGAGAGGAGAGAGGGGAGACTGTGTAACTATGGCCCCTTCCCCTGTGCTCTCTGGGATACATTTCTGGGACTGGTTTTCCCATAGTGGCTGAGTCTCTGCCAGGCACTGGGCAGAAGTGCTGTGAGGAAGGATTTGCCTTCTTGGAACCCTCCCTGTCTGCTCCTCACTTCCCAGGATGGCCAGTTCAAACCATTTGAGGCTGAGCTTGCATGAGCCTTAAGCCAGAATCCCCTGAAAGCAAGTCCCTGTTTAAGTGGAGCCCTGAAGATGGCTTTGGGAGTGACCTGTCCCATATAAAATATCCCAGGTTTACTACAAGGGGATGTGCTCCATGTTAAACCGGTCTGTGCAATGGAAGGGCAGCCTGGTGTGACCTGGGGCTGGACCATGAATTGGGAAGCTCCAACCTGCAGCTCGGCAGCACACCCTGGCAGCTGCAGCCTCCCAGCTCCCTCTTCATTTTCAGGAAGGGTTTAACCAGAGTTGGTCTAAAGAAGGGAAGCACCCTCACAGGAACTGACTCTTCTTCCTAGCTCTCAGTTATGCTGAAGGTAGTGATGGAAGCAAAGAGCTTTCCCCAGATTGCACAGCCCTCCCCACCAGCAGGCTTTGCCCTGGCAAATGCTGCACAGTTTCATTATTCCCACATAGAAGTGCCAAAATGCCTTAATGGGAATGGACCTTTCTGGTAGGAAGAGGAATGGATAGCAATGCCCCAGGCAGCTTTTAGAGGAAGGATGCATCACCCATCTGAGATCCTCACAAGAAAAGCTGTACCCTGATCAGGACTTACTCCTGGGTTCTACTCGAGCACCATCCTGTCATACAGACCTTGTAATCTTGCATCCCTGACCCAGAAGTAGGAGATAACCCCTGAAGCCATCTGGCTTCAGGGTTACTGTCTCTTGTCCACAAAACCACAAAAAGATGGTGAAAAAGAGGGTAGATGGGAGAAAGGGAAACAAATCCACAGCATACATGTCCTCAGAAGGGAGAAAAGAAGTCTCTCCTGCGGTGGGGCTCTGAAGAGCAGGATTTGCTTGAGACAACACAATAAACACACGATTAAGATTCAATTTCTTCGTTCAGGTCTATGGGGGAAAAATGCTCGGTAGCTTCATTAACAAACCTGTCTCTAATCCTAACTATACAAACTGATCCTTCTGAAAAAAAACAAAATTGTATTAGCAGAAATCCACCCAGCCTCACAGAGTCTGTTAGTAAATGAACTTTTAATGTATTGAAAGCATATTCATTATAATGTATAAAGAGGCAATTTTCATTTTGTTTGTGTTCTTAATAGTGTGACAGCGTCTTGTTTGTGACTGCCCCCGGGTATAAGCTATCATTGTGTAACTTAATTAGATATTCTACATGCTACTGTGAGGGACATATGTCTATTCACTGTAACAAACATCGAGAGTCTGCCACATGCTTTCATGTTTCTGCTACGTAGAAATAAAGGCAGAGCAAGTGCAAGCTCTCCCAAGGACCTGTGGCCCCAAACAGCTTGAACACAACCCGCCAGCATTCACCGATTGGTTACAGTTTATTAACAGCCCATAAACTTCTCATCTGCTCCTGGGCACTTGTTAGGGTTGTCACCTGCAACTGCCAAGAGCGGCACAACCGCTTTGCAGACGTGAATCAGGGTTTCTCAGACGCTGCCTTCGCTCGCTCTCTCCTTCCTGGCTCTAAGGACACTTGCTTTATACCGGCATGGAGTTGGTTGAAGTGACCCAAAACTAAAAAGACAAAGCCCACTGGTGGAGGCTTGGGAGAGCAGTGGCTGCGGAGAGGCTACAGCACTGCCTCATCCTTTCAGCTCACAAACACACACTGAGACACCGATGTGCTCAGGTTTCCAAATCCCAGCCTGAGGACCACCGGTGAGCTGGCATCGCCTGTTTCATGTGCTCAGCACCCAACTCTTGCCTATGCTTTCCCTCAGTAGAAATGCCAAAGCACAATTTTGGCAAAATTAAGGGAGACAAGAGTGCCCTACAGTGAGCCAGATCAGTTAGACCAGGATCTCTGACCAGAGACAGCAATGGAGGTTTAGAGACAGGGTATGAGGACAGAGCATGGAGAGAGTAGTATTTCCCCCATATACTGTTTGAGCATTTGGACATCTGTACATACCATTAAATATTTCAGGAAAAATAGTCTTTGCCTCCTCTGTGTAGTCAACATGGACAGCAGAACCACACTGAAACACTCAGGCAGCACATCCAATTTGGCTACAAGCCTGAAAAATCCAGCCCTACATTCCCTTTCAAGTATCTCATCAGCTTCATTTTCTGTGGTACCGTATGTTGGGTGCTTCATCTGAAAGCAGATCATGTCAAGCCTTTCCAACCATGCCTTCACATGAGACCAGCACAAGACCTTACCAACTAGGGAAATCTGAGCAGCGATATCAGCTCCCCCTCCATCATGCTAGATAATCTTGCACAGGTATCTGGCTGTGGAAATTGGGTGGGATAATTGGTGGGAATTAATGACCTGCTTGCCTGCTGCAGAGACTCATAGTCCGGATACAGCAGCTTAGAGCAGGCAGAAACAAGCCCAAGGTCTGCATTTTTCTCTGCAATTTGTCATTGTTGTTGCCATGCACCCTATTAGGCCAGCATCTGGCTGCCCTTTGCTCACATGGAGGGAGAGAGTCCCCCATGGCAGCTGGGTGTCTCTGCCCATCCCACGCTCGCAGCCGAGACACGTGAGCCATGGGCCAGCTAAGGGAGCGTTTCCAGCAGCAGCTTGTATTTTTGTCATCCCAGCACTGCTGGGCAGTGAAAGAGGGAGAAAACCCTGCTAGCAGTGACTGTCCTGGAAATACCACATTTGACAGATGCTCTCCAAGGCTGTTCAGCTGAGTTTGTGGCAGGACTTCTAGTTTTATTATTATAATAATACTTCTCTATTATTTTTAAGAGGAGAAAAGCTACAGCGTTTGAATGTCTTTTTGTGAAGCATAGATCTACACACACAAACGTGACCTTTCCCAAGCAGGGAGTGCAAGAACCCCAAAATCCAGAGGAGCTCTGTAAGGCACTGGGTGTGGACCCATATTTCACAGAAACCATGGATGTTTCTGCACTAGAACAAGCAACACTCCGGCGCCTGGAGGGCAGGTGGGTTTTGTCACTGAGACTTCAATTCTAGTGTCCCTGCTTTTGCTTCTCATCAGTGGCATGGCCAGAAGGACAAGCACAAGGAATGACCTGGTGTCCTCAGCCTAACTAAATGCTTGTCTCCTTTCCTCCAGCATGAATTTTCAGCAGTGACCTCAAAGCTGGGGTGCTGCTTGAGGTCATGGCAAAGGCAGGGTCCAGCCAACAACCTGACTTCAAGGTTACTGGTGAAAATTATCACTTACTCTCTTTGCCTACCTCTGTTGTCTGGGCACAGCTGTGGGCCATGTGAGGTGAAGAATTGTAGAATCATAAAATGTTTGGGGCTGGAAAGGACCTTAAAATTACCTAGTTCCAATCCCTCAGCCATGGGCAGGGACACTTTCCACTAGACCAGGCTGCTGAAAGACCTGTCCAACCTGGCTTTCAACACTGCCAGGGATGGAGCATTCACAAGTTCCTTGGGCAACCTGTTCCAGTGCCTCACCACTCTCACAGTAAAGAATTCCTTCCTTATATCTAGCCTAAATCTCCCCTGTTTAAGTTTGAAGCCATCACCCCTTGTCCTGTCACTACAGTTCCTGATGAAGGGTCCCTCTCCAGCATCCTTGTAGGCCCCCTTCAGATACTGGAAGGTTGCTGTCAGAACGCCAGGCAGCCTTCTCTTAGAAGACACTGTGTATCCCAGAGCACAGGTAGCTCTAGGAAGCTAAGCATGCAAGGAGCAAGTGAACGTTTTGGTGCTGATATTTTTAATGCTATTTTAGTACTTTCAAATTAGGCATAGTTGAAAAGACTAGATTAGAAACAGTGTGAGCATGGGTGCCATGAGTGTCAGCATGCAAAGGCAGCAAAGTTAGAGACTTTTCATTTGTATTTTTTGCTCCTCACTCACATGTGCACACACGCACATCCAGAATACCCAGTATTGCAGACACCTCTATCGAGAGGCCAAAACATGCTTCTTCCAGGTTTGCTCTTTAAGGAAACAAAATTGTTCTGTTTGTCTTCACAAAGGCTCATGCAAGGTGGGCTAGACTGTGAGCTAATCCCCATTGCCTCCTATCCTGGGACCATCTGGCCCACCCTTGGCCGAACATCCCCCCAAGAGCAACAGGGAGGGGATTCATCTTCATGGGAACGGTCTCAGCCTGACATGAGCAGGGTCGCTAATTATGGGCTGCACGCTGCTCTGTATGCAGGGGGAGGTTTCGGCAGCACACCCTGCCATGCTATCCTGGCCATTGTTCACTGCGCGCATCAACCATCTGGAAAAAGCAAGCTGCAAGAGCACCCTGCTTTCTTCAGCAATCTACCACACGCTGTCTGTGAGAGGGAAACCACTGGCAGCCAAGGAGAAGGCCACGGCCATGGTACCGCTCCACATGAGAGGATGAGGATGGGTCTTTCACAGTGTGCCACCAGGGAGCCCCTACAGCAGCTGTGTCTGCCCCGAGGGACTCTCGTCCCAGCATTAGCATACAACATCTGTTGTGCTTGAGCCCTGGCACTATACGGTGAAGGGTTCAGCACTGTCCTGTGATACCATCAGCACATGTGTGTGGCTCTCATGTCACCACACAGGCACAGGCAACACACAGGGAGAGCCCAGGGTGGGTGCCAATGCTAGCACAAGGTCTGTGCCATGCCAGGGGTGTGCATGCCTCCTCTTGCTACACCTATACACTCTCTTTATACACCCACCCAAGGAATAAAATTACTTTAAAAGTTCAAAGTTTTATTTCATTTTCTGAGATGATTATTTGAAGATGTTTGTGAGTGAGATCTGTTTTGCATAGTTTTACTTGCAAAGAAATAAGTCAGGCTTGCTGGCTGTACTGATGTCTCCGCTTGCTTTCTTCAAAGGCTTCTTTGGCAGCATGTGCTTGGTGAAGGTAGGTTTGTCCAGGCCAGGATGGACAAGCAACTTTTCCGTAACAGCAGCATCTTTTGTAGCTAAATGTACCCTGTCGTTGCTGTGAGGACACTGCATCTCTACAGGTGCTAACAGGTTGGCTAATGGAAAAAGGATGAGGGAAATTATAACAAGGAATTCATTACAGTGCTCTTTGCAGCAAGATGAGGCTGATCGTTCCCAGTATTTTGTGTGTTTACTTTTCCTGTTCTGCCAAATCTTCTTCACCAAACAGGAATCATTTTATTGACTGTTTTATGAGGCAAAGGTTGTGGTGTCTGCCTTGCTTCCGCATGTTATTCCTCCAGTGGGATTCTCAACAGGGTTTCGCTTCCCCACGCCATCAAATGACCAGGTATGGGACAGATGTACAGGGCATCATTCCATTCAGCATGCAAAACCTAAGCAACTTAGATAGCTAAATCCTACTTAACAGTGTCTCAAGGACCTAAAGTTCTTCATTAAGCTAACTTGCAGGCACTGGCTCTACTGGGAACCTCACGCATAATCAGAGATGCAATATGCAGCACCAGTCCGCCATGTGAATTCCTTTCACCGCACAGACTTCCTGTTGTAGACAGCCTCTAGATCCCACACACCTGTCTTGCTTTCCACTGTGGCCACCTAAGCCACCTACACCTTTGGCTCGTGGTGAAGAGATGCCTGTGCAGCACCACAGATCTGGAACCAAAGCCACGTGTTTAAGCATCCCCCTCCATCACTAGAGGAATCCTGAAAGAAGAAACCATAGTCAAAGACCTACTGCTGAAAATATTGCTTTGGCTAAAGTAACAGGAATTGCACATGGTCAGCACTGCAGGACAGGTTAGGAACTCAAGCCATACAGCACAGAAAGTGGGGTTTCAACTTACCCCTTCCTCAGGCATTCACTCCACACCGGGCTGGAGCTGTGATGATGGTGGTCAGTCCTTAAGCTCACTGGTGGCAAAGGTTTGTCTCATGGCTTTTCCCAAATTTAAGCAAACCCGAACTTTGCTGAGACAATAAAAAGGCACATCTCTGTTCCAGGAGGAGGGCAGGAGCGGGAAGTGGACAGGGAGCTGGAAAAGCAGTGGAAAGAAGGGATGTAGTGAAAGGACTCAGCATTGTCCCACAGACCCAGAGGGTTATTAAATCATATTTTTCAAATTTATTAACTTGCTGTCAAAACCAAACGAACAATCAAAGAAATTGCTTTTATCCTAATTTAGGGGTAGCCAGGCACTTTACTCCTTACTATATGCGACTTATATTTCAGTTTAGCAGGTTCTTCTGTGCTTTGCTGAATCCTTAGGGCAGGTTAGGATTTTCAAAGGTGCCTAAGGGAGTCAAACAGCTAGTCTCTGCTTAACTGCAGTGGGATCTGTGGCTAATTCTCTTCAGGCTACTCTGAAAACCCCGTCTTTACTACCTATGCATGCAGTGGCCTTGTGCACTGGCTGTCAGGCTACACAAAGATGAAAAGAGTTGACATCTTAGATTTGCATCCTCTGGTCTCAGGACTAAATGCCAGACACCCTCCATTCCCTTTTGGCATCTGGGATCACCCAGTTTCCTTTCTCTGCAAACAGGGGGATTTTGCTTCCTACATATAGCAAGTGGACATAGAAATCGGCTGTGCTGCAAGGAGGTTGTGCCAGCAGAAAGCAGACCAGGTGAAGGGGGAACAGTACCCCTCTGTGCTCTCCATAAAGGAGGAGAGCAGCTTTGTCTCCCGTTGCCTCCTGTTTTCGCAGGTGCTCTAGGAACTTGGCTGTGGGACACCGGCCCACCACATATATTACCTTTTGGATGCCTATAATTAATCATTCATCCCTTTCTGGGCAGGGAGAATGGGAGTTCTGCTCGGCATGGCCCCAGCCCTGGCTGCCTCCCCACCAGCCCATTCGGCCGGTTTGTTCCCTTTCAGCCCTGCTCTTCCTGCCGCTTTCTGCCCCCTCAATGGGGAAGGAGCGAAACCGGATGGCTGGCTTCAGCACAGGGAAATGACTTCAGAGCCACCTTTGTTTCCCCCCTTGTTTCTTTGCCCACACTTGGCCGTGTGTCGCTATGAAAGGGCTCATTTGAAGCTGTCTGGGACATCCAATAAGCGGTGCGGCTTCAGCCAGAAACACTCGCATCTTTTCGGGCCGAGGGAGAGGCTGAGCCAAGCTGCCAACTTTCTGCAGCACAACTGACCATGACATTGGGCATTGTGTTCGAAATTAGCCACAGGCTTCCAAGCAAATTGTCCTTTTGGATTGTATCGGTGTAAGCCCTCTATAGTGTTTGGCTTTGGCTGCTGACTCCAGAAAGCCTCCAAGAATATTTCTTGCTCTCGTGAGGCAAGCCAAGGCTTTCAAAGGGGTTTTATACACTAGCACATGTGATTTCACTGCTCGCTGGCATGACTTTATCTTGTGAAAGACTAGATACTATTTTGCATGCACCTTCTATCATGTAACACCATTAAAGTGGGCATTCAATTGCCTATTTCAAGTTGTTTGACAAAGAAAAAGATAAATCTAACTTTTTTCCCCTCATTTATTTTCAATGAGTTAAAACTGTGGGTAATTATACATTTTGCATTAATGTGTTTTGGGTTAACAGAGTACAGTCAACTCCTACAAAGTGATATACTTGTACTTCTATTATTCTATTATTATTATGTAGTTTTTACTGAAGCATCCCAAGAAGCTACTGATGTCTGCAGCAAAATATACATACTCACTCAACCGAATTATTTGCAACTGAGATTTGAATTTGGTTTTTGAGTAGCCACATTTTAACAGAAACATTAGGTGTGTTTGAATTAGAAATGACCTTCAATCCTTCCAATCCATCCTTTGCATACTTACTATACTTACCTGCCTGCGTTTTGAAAATGGATTATTGGTATGAAAACAAAATAAAAGCAAGAATTTGCCACAGCTACCACATACATCACCCTCTTTACTAACCCCACAGAGTGTGTTAGCTCAGGTACACGCTTGTCCTGGTGACATGCTGAATTCCCATCTCTTCCCCAACGCAGCATAAAAGAAAGGCTTGAACTTATGTATTACATTAAGAGTGTGTGTGTGTGTGTGCAATACCCACAGAGGTGCAGGTGCCACATCCCCCATGGTGGTCCCAGCAGGACCCACTGGGGAGGGAGCAGGGCAGCCAGGCTGTATCACAGCTTTATGAGCATCCAGAGAGCACCAGGCAAGAGCTGACTTATAAACAGGAGGCAGCCGGTATCACTTCCTCCCTGGGTGTTGTTCTCCCCTCTCCACGAAACACTAATTTGCCTGTTTCTTTCCTGTTTTTTCTCCTTCTGCCTTCTGTCTAGTAGGGTGGCCAATTCAGTCACCCACCACAAACGCCTTTTTTTGCTGTAATCAAGAAGGTGACTTGAACACAATGAGTAAGGCCAGCTCTGGCCCAGGTTTGCCAAGTCTGTGCCGGCAGAAGAGGCTGTGTGCCATGCCTATAAGCGTGCCAGGAGCTAGCCTGCAAGAGTGAGAGTTTGAGAGGAGACCCCTGCTTTCTTTAGGAGGGTTTTTCTTTCTTTCATTCATTCTTTCTTTTCCTTCTGGGGATCTGGGAAATGCAAAGAAGGGGGAGGGATGGTGGCGACCAGGATTGAACTCTTGCAACAATGACTCAAATCTGCTGGATTTTAATGAACTTTTCTTCCAGGGATGAAAAATACCCTTCTAGGAGAAAACAAAAACAAAACCCAGTGATGGAACAGAAGCCTAAGCAGTAATTTTTCAACTTTGAGCCTGGTGCAGTACATTGAGCAGTACATGTGCTCCTGTAATTGTTTTAGAGCAGGAGAAGGCAAAATCATGTGTGCATGCCCAGATTTTCTATCCCACAGCAAAGAGACCCCACTCCCTGCCTGGGACCCTCAGGGTGCTCTCACCAGAGAAATGGTTGTGAGCAGGGTGTAAAATAGAGAAACAGGAAAAGAGGATGCAGAAAGCCTCATGAGGTTAGTCCTCACCCCCTCTCTGACTTCACTTGTTACAAGGTGGAAAAGGATCTCATTTCACCACAGGTCCTGACACTTCCTCCGGCCAGGGACTCCTAAAGTGACAAGTTGGTTCCCTATTAGGTCTTCACCTATCCCAAAGCCCTTCTACTTCGGTCAAAGGGAAGTGTGCACACACAATGGATAGTTTGTTCAGAAAAAGAGCATCCTTGGGAGCTCCAGTCACAGCATCTTCTTGGAGAGATTCTCCTTGTATTTTCTACTGTCTGCAGGGTGCTTTGTAGTTTTTTTTCCTCTGCACTGAATTTCTGCACAGGTTTTGGTGAGGAGCCCCAGGAGAACGTAGAGTACGTTACTGCTTTCAAAACAAGCTCTGAACACTGGAAGCACAATTCCCTGGAGTGTGAGATGTGCTCTCCCTCTGCCTACTCGCAGTGGGAGCAAAGTTTCTGTTCATGGGTCTTGCCACTGCAACCAGCAGTAAAAAAACACTGGGCAAAAACCCAGAAAGTGCTTCTAAGGGAAGAGTCTCCAATTTACTGCTTGGCAGAGCATGATGGAGTTTTGGAAGTAGGAAAGGGATACTGAAGAATGCCCTGAGAGATACAGTCTCACCCATGTGTTTTTCAAGATTCATTAGAAGCTCTTTTCTCAGCCCCACCAGCAACATATTTGCTTCTTAGAAAGACTTTCTATGTTATGAGCCCAAACCATTGCTGGACATGAAATGATGCCCCATTTGTTTAAACTGTCAGAAGCATAGAGAAGAGTCCTTCAAAACCCACCTGCGTACTGAACAACCTTGCCTGTAGCATGTCTGGACCTCATTTCACTTAAGGCACTGTGTACTAGAGTAACTCCGGGCTCTCACTGCCTGTACACACCTACCCTTGGCCTGCCGATACATGCGTACCCCTGTGCTACCTTTGCACTCTCCTTCCGCAGCTTGCTTCCTCCCAACAGTGGGTTCTGCACAGGGATAAGAAGCAAGGGGTGCCCTCAGTGCACCCTCGGCCTGGTGAGCCGCACTCCCAAGGGGGCTCCTACCTCCCCTCCCCACGGCGCAACGGACAACGAAACACGATAGAAAGCAAAGGCCTGACAGCAGAGCAGGGGAAAGCAAAGCCCGGCCAAGGCCCCGGCGGGCGGCTGAACGCAAGCCCCCACTACCCAGCACCGCGCCGACAGCTCCAAACGCCGCGCCGGCCGCAGGCCACAGCCAATGGGCGCCCCGATCTTCGCCGAGCCCGCCCTCCCATGGGCCAGCGCCGAGCGGCCGCGTCGGGTTTAAAGGGCTGGAGGCGCCGCGGCCTTCGCTCTCTCTGCGGCCTGGCCCGAGTGCACCGGGTGGGCTCGCCGGGAAGAGCTGCCTTGGGGTGTTATTGGTGCTCTTGCTGGCTGCCCCGGTGCTCCGAGCGTGCTTCAGCTTCGCCGTGGGGTTGTAGCTCCGCAGCGCCTCGCCAGCAGCGGGAATCGTGCAGTCACAACATTAAAAAACACCCCACTGTCATTCACACATCCCGTCCTATGTGAGCGGCTGGCCTGGGGGTCTGAGCTCTATAGTAATTAATCATTATATAATAAACATTAATAATATTTAACTGCTAAAGGTGCGGTGCCTTATTTTTGTCAGTCCCCAGGCACCCTGTAATCAGCTTTGCCCTCATCAGGCAGAGCGTGTGGGTAAGCTGCGGCTGTGAGCTGCCAGATGAAGGTTGCAGGGGAGCATGGTGCCCTTCCGTGCCTGAATCTGTGAAGCTAAATAAAGCTTGTACCAGAGTCCTGGAAAGAAAGGATACATCCTCCAAGAACAGCTTGGAGACCAAATAAATCAGGATGAATGTCATCCCTCCTTGCTGCTGGCCATGCCAGCATTTTTGAAAAAGAACCAGTGACTTTGTCCGCTGCGTGAATGAAGCTTCAAGGCTAGTCCAGGTGGTTATTGTACAACTTGGGTGGTGGCAGGATACAAGATGCAGGTTGGGCAGCTTGAACAACTTCAGGGAAAGGCTTGCCAAGCATTCATCACCTGCCTGGGCATCCTTGCCGGCACCATTGGTATGGGCAGGACATCACTGGGCACTCCGAAAGCTCCATGTGCTTTCAGAATTGTGCACACACTTACAGTACTTCTAGGAATAAAAGGTCTTTGGAACTGATCTTGCTGCAGTAGGAGTAAAAGGCTCCAGGAACACAGTCTCTGAATGTGAAATGAAAGGCAGCTCTTCAAAGCCTAACTTACTAGGAGCCTCTTTCTTGCAGTCATGCTGCTGCTCAGGTCATCTCACAGCCATTTCTGCCTCAACAGGCTCTATTTGTTACAGTTCTCATTTCTCCACTTTCACAATGGAATTACCAATGCTTTTTATTATGCAAATGTTTCAAACATTTGTTAATAAGAAGACAGCAGCAAGATGAAATTGTTGCATACTTCGTATACAGGGATTTCAAAGTCCTTTTGAAATTGGTGCATTTTTTTTCTGTATTCCTACAAGTGAGGCAGTGGGTAACAAGTACTTAAAAGAGACATCTGAAATGTCTTGAGCCAGGGATTGCCATCAGTCTCCTGTTTCATTCTAAGAAAAAATCCAAACCAATTGCTAGGCAGCCTGGGAGAAGTTCAAAACCTAAA
Source organism: Coracopsis vasa (assembly GCA_026283785.1). Classification (NCBI taxonomy): domain Eukaryota; kingdom Metazoa; phylum Chordata; class Aves; order Psittaciformes; family Psittacidae; genus Coracopsis; species Coracopsis vasa. Next base: position 20,555 of record JANHGB010029541.1, read on the forward strand.
TTAGTCTTTAAACACAGGAAGGATAAACATGATTAATTTTAAATTTATTTGGGACTCTATCACTAGCAGTTTTGCTGCTGGATACATGCTTCATTACAGGCTTTCTTAGTTTGGTCAGAACTAAAAGCACATGGAGCAACTTTCTGTGGTTGTTTTGTTTTTGAAACAAACCTCTACATTGATTTTCTGGGTGTCTCTCTCAAATCACCAGCACCCACACTGCTTCTTGTTGATATTTAACCTGAGTAATTTCTAATGGAAACAGAAAAACAACTTGAAACTTAAGCCAGCATTCCCTAGGCTAGCTCTGACGCTCTGTCTGATCCAAAGTAAATGTAAGTCTAATTCTGTGGCACAGTTTAGAGAAAATGCCAATAAAGTTATATAATTACCTGGTTGGATGGATGGATAACTCAATAACAAGTTATTGATTTATTAAACAGCATTCTGTATTTGGGGCTGTGGGAGTTCTGAAGGCTTCATTGCAATACAAATCACTTCTTAGACAAAACTAGCAGGTTTCTTTCCTGTTCCTTTAATTAGAGCATTAATCTCATTGCCTGCCAGCTTCCCTTAGCGTGGCCTTTGGAAACCACCAGGACAAAATCCTTTGCTCTCGCAGAGTCAGATTCCTGCTTTAAGAGCAGAGCCTCCAGTCCCCATGTAGCCATTTCACTGCCTGTGGCAAGATTACAGTGTGCTGCAGGATACCATCATTTTATAAAGTAAATAAAGTGAGTTTTGTCAAAGGCAGTGTGAGGCAGCCTAGCAATGTAAATTAATTCATTAAAATGCCTCACAGAAGTCATGTAACTACTTGCAAAAGAGGCAGCTGAAACAGGAAATAAATAAAAAGCATCTGTGCAACGTTTTAGGGACACTGATTTGGAGGGACTAATGAAAATCACTGGGAAGGCTCACTCTGAATAAATCATTCAACTCCAAGCATATGTGTGCTCCTGGTTATGGAAATACACTTTGTAGCTGGCTCTAAACTGCAGGAATTACAGGAGATTCTGGGAGACGATGGCAGAAATACAAGACATAACTTTTGGAGCTGCATCTACATTTTAAAAAAAGACCTTCTTCTGTTTGTGCTTGATGTAGACAAAAATTTATGGCCCTCTGGGTCACAGTGGCTTTGTCCTTTCTAGAAGTCCTGGCAAAGGGAAACATAAAAGCTTTCACTTGCCACAGCGAAAGAGAAGGTCTGGGGCAAATCTAAGCTCAGCAGAGAATGAATTCCACAGTTTCAGCCGGAACTCTGAGAGAGCTCTGCTGCCTACATGGAAAATGTACCTTCAGAGAGGAATTGTCCCTAACTCGTGAAGAGCAGGGCTGTCATTTGCAGTCTTTGTGCTGAAGCAGGAAACAGTCTTTCTGTCAACCTAAGCTTGGGCCATTGTGAAAATATAGGGCAAGACCTTGTGCTCAGCATAGTAGATGCAGAGAAGCCAGTTCAGAATGCAGACAACAGATTAGATGGATTTGCAGGTGTGCTGCAGCTTTTGGTGTCAGCCACCACCAGCTGACGGCTTCCTGGCCTAAGTAATCACACACTCTTGTGGACCAGCCACAAGTATTGAAGCTTCTGCCAGGGCAGGAAAATATCTTGTAGCTAGCTCACAGTAAAAAGCCTGCACTGAATGAAGGTTAGGAAGGGTATGTGCAGGAAGTTAGGGAGGCTCCCCAACTCCAGCTGTGAATGCACACAGGGAGTTTTCACGGGAGCAGCAAAATTTTCTGTTTGGTTCTATCTACCCATCATTATCACCTTCACTTTGCCCACATACAGCAATAGTGTTTTCCTTTCATCCATGAAGGAGCTCACTAAGGTTAGAAGATGTCTCAACTGTGGCAAGGTGACCATGTATGGTGTACAAGAGGCAGGGCTGCATGCACCTGATTATGGCTACTACTTGATTCTTGTGACTGACAAAGCCACATTCAGTGCTTGTAGATGCTTTTATATGGCCAGAGGTTAAATGAATCCTTATGGGACAGGAATCTGGATTTGTTTAGCCTGGAGAAGCAAAGCCTGAGGAGACACTAATAAGCAGCTTCCTGCTGCCTACCTGGAGGCTACAGAAAAGATGGAACCAGATTCATCTCAGAGCCATGTAGCAAAAGGACAAGGGGCAGTGAACCAAAATCACCCTGATATAACTTCAAAGTCAGCCCTGCTTAGAGCAAGAGGTAAGACCACAGACCTTTCTAAGTCCCTTCGCACCTCAGTTTTTTATGGTTCTGTGACTACAAGGGACAGTATGCAGCCATGTCCTTTAAACCCATGTTGGTTAGCAGTTAACTTCTGCTGTGATGCATGATGGATTTCAGCTTTTCCATACCAGTGAGCTTTTAAAAAAAAGTAATTGCTATTAAACTTCAAATTTTCTCACTGTCCAAATTGCCTGAATCAGTACTTCAGAAACTTTGAATGAAAACTTAGGAAGATCTATTTTAATACAGTCAACACAATGAAAACTAATCGGAGTGAAGAAATGCCATACACCACTGCAACACTTTGAATATGAATAACTCGTGACAGTCACTCATCTAACAACATGCAGTTGTAGTCCCTGCTCAGCACCTAGGGAAGGTATTATAACACCACTAGAGGTGGAAATAAGTAAGACCCTGTTTATGTGTGGTTTTCACTATATCAGTCTATTTCTTTTGTGATGGAAAAGCCTATGGATCTGTTTAAATACAGGCTCTTGGTAAACGAAAGGAAACCCAAACGGCTGGTATTGGGGAGTTTGAGTGTCTCTTTCAATCAGTATCCCTATAGGAATCTGTGCCAAGGTGTTTTTGGTAAAATAATGAAAAAGTCTGAGGTTTCTTGGGCTTAATTCAGTAATTATGAATTAGGGCCGTCTTATGGAAGGAAAAATTAAAAGAAAAGAGACCACCTCTCCCCCCAAAACCTAGCTTTCTGAATTGAATATACTTAGAAAAAAAATCTGCATGGGCTTCCACATTCAAGAAAATAAAGACATCTTCCAAACACTTGGTCTTTTTTCCAAAGAAATTTCCTGACTGACATATGTCAGATCAATGAAACAATACCACATAATAATACAATTGATCCTGCTGCAGTAATGAAATTGTAAGTAGAAAGACAGCAGGCAGAAGACCTCAGACTTTCACTTGAAACAAAATATTCAGCCTTATTTAGCCTGGGTTGGGAGTTTTTTTCCTGTGTCAGGTTTTTGAGTGGAAAAGTAGCCCCACTTGTCAATCAGCTAACTTGCAGCGCTAATAGATTCTGGTGTTTAGGGGGTCAGCGCTGAATTTAATTTAACAACTTACAATACGCCCACATGCCCAGAAAATGTGGACAGCTTGATAGGGTTCACTGAGCCAAAGAAGTAAGACCAAAACAGTGCATTAATGTATAGGGGAAGAATAGTTGCAATCAGTTCCCTTGTGAATTGGACAGAGAACTTGGAGATGAAGCAATTATCAGCCATCGGGGATTAATAGTAAAGTGTGAATGCCAAGCTGTATATGTTAGGGGCAGAATATGTTGCCTATAGAAAACAACAAAGAGCGTTTCTTACTATTAAGTGAGATTAAACGTAATGGCCTGATTTAATCACAAAGGCAGAATTAAATTCAGATGGCAACTTCAAAGTGGACACATGCACAGAGCCTACTGCATGCATTTACATATAGCTGGCATAGCTTGGCTTGCATCACAATGGAAGAAAGTTTCTTTGGCCACTTAAACAATTTTCTATTCTTGGCTTTTTGTTAACATTCACTGTATTTAGCCCTAAATTGCTTTTAGTTAATAAGATGGAGCTAAGAGTTATATTTATTCATGGAAGCTGTATTTTTTAATTCCTTCAAGTAAAAAAAAATCCACAATAAAACAACAAAACAAAACAACAATAAAAAAAGCCCAACACACAGCAAAGGGTCAGAAAGAACAGAAAGGCTGTAATCAGGTTCCAACAAAAAGCTGCTGTCCCAACCTACCCATTTTTGCCAGCCCAGGGAGGTGTCACACGCTGCCAGGTCCAAGTGTAACACCTGACATTGCATGCACTTCCCTTCTTCCTTCCTCCCAGGGTTCCCATGCCAGGATCACACTGTCCAGGCATGTCCCATTTCTTTTACAAAGCCATGAGAGAGGCACCAATGAGGACATGTGGGGCCACCTTCCCCAGCCCCAAGTTTCCTTCTTCACCCAGAAACCTACCACTGAAAGCTGCAAGACCGTGCCTGACATTGCCAGTGCTCAACCTGCTTTGCTTGTTAAAAAAGCTTTTGCTGAACCCAGCTCGCCATCCAAAGCTATCTCCAGGCACTTCCACCACCAGGCTGGCTAAGAGCAGCAGGCCCTGCTGGACCTAGTGTCTCTGGGGTAACAGCCCTGTTTACCCAGAGTTGGTCTCAATTTGTCTGGGCTGGAGATCAAGAGAGAACATACACAATGCTCAAGGCTTGGACAAGACTCTTCATGTTGAACCCCCACTCATTTTTGACAGTTTTTCATGGCTTGCTTTCCCTGGTGTTCACCCCTGGTGCATGTTAGGCACCCTTAGCCTGAATGCAAGTCCACTCTTCCACTGAGAAACAAGTTGCCTGCATTTACCGTGTAGAGTTACTGCAGTGGAGCCAAAGGACTATAAAATCCCATTCTAGCTTTTTTCACAGTCATGAGGTGAAAGCATGCTCAGCCTTTGATCTGAAAATGAAACATGGCTATAAGCCTTCCTTCCAAAACTCCCCCGTGACTGGCTGGCAGAGCAGCAGTGTTGTGGCACTACATCAGATGTGGTACAAACAGATATTGAACATGGGAGTGACTTCAATAGCAACTGCTCTTTGCAGTTGGATCGTGTTGGCATAGAGCGCCAACAGCACCCCCAGTAGAAAGAAGTAGAAGAAAAAAGATTAGGATCTATTGAGTCGTGCTCAATGTGACTGAGATCACTGAGATATCTAAAACACCAGTGAGATCATAACAGGAAACCTAAAACGTCAGTGCTCTATGGCGAGCCAATGCAGCTCACAAGGAGAGAAGCAGCAGCTTGGCAGAAGCGTTCATGCAAGCTCCAACCAACCTCACATGGGATGAATCTTCAAAAAACCACTTTGAAACTTCAAAGGTTCCCTCAGGCAGGTGATACAGGGCACACAGGGCATACAAGGCTACCCTCACAGCACAGAGCCTAGAGCCCAGCTCCATCCCAAAAATGCTAAGAGGGACCAGCATGCTGTGCTCACTTGCTACCCAGGCCCACAAGCTCCCTTTCCTGAGGACATGAATTGAGAAAATAAAGGAGAAGACATCTTCCACCAGTACACAACAATATCAGTGACATTGGTGGCCAAAGACCCAATAATCATGGCCATGATCAGCCCCCCCAGAGTAACTCCTCTGGAGTCTTGTCCTCCATGTACTTCTGTCCCCCTGGGGGCCCTGTCTGAGCCCTGTTCCGTGTCTTTGGCCACATCCTCGGGCTTAGGCCACCCAGATCCCTGCTCCTCAGTGTTCCCAACCACAGATCCTGGATAAAGTCCAGGGCAGTTGCTAAGCCAGAGCTGGCAGTGAAGCTGACAAAAACCTTCACACTCCAAAGACTGGCTGTAAAAGGAAAAGAGACAAAACAGGCCAGGAGGGAGAAGGTATTTCAGAAACACCCTATTTTTCCCCAGACAGCTGTGAGCAGTGGTGCACGGTTGGCACAACCGCATTAGGAAAAGCTAACTGCTCCTAGGAGGCGGATGGCAGAAATACAACCATTTCCCTCACTTTTTACCATCCCACTGAGTACAACCCACCCAGCTCTAACCCCAAGAAGAGGGTCATGTCAAGGAAGTACCTATTGCTGGTGAGGTGCAGGCCATGGCAGGAGAAGGCAAAGCCACACAAAGGGCAGCTGCCCATCTCCCACACCGAGCAAGCAGAGGAGACCCTTTCCCATGCATCACTCCAGCCATTAGGTTAACAGAGAGTATAGCACCTTCCCTGGCACAGGATGGCAAAATTTACCAAGATGCCACAGTTTGTTCAGTGGGTTTTTACAGGGTTTGTTTTGATATTCCTTCTGGGAATATCAAATATCAATATCAATACGGGAGGCACAAAGTGAAGATATGGGAGCAGTTAATTTTCTGCCCAGTCACCCACCACCCAGGATGAGCAGCAGAGCCCTCCGCCTTCTGTCCTGGGGCCGCTTTAACGCCACTGGGATGGGAACCTCTGCTTCAAAGGAGGTAAGACGTTTCAGACCCTCCACTGCTCATGGAGAAACAGCTTTCACTCCTTGCTCCCTTAACGTTGGCAGGCTGATGGCTGTAATGACACAGCCCAAATCCTCTCACTTCGAAAAGAGGAAGGCCAATTTCCCAGAACAAAAGCCTGAAGTACTAGTGTGACAGGTCACTAAACATGATCATCTCCTGCTCTGAGTAAGAGCTTTGAAGAGGGATCCTGCTAAGTAGGGACAGAATACAGGACAAGGTCTTAACCTCCGCCTGCGCCTTCGGACACTGGGATTGGCACATAAAGCGTCTCGAGTGCCAGAGGGGGGGATGCAGAGAGCGGGAGGTGTCGGCTAGGGGCTTCAGCACGTTTCTCAGGCAACTGCAGGGGGAATGTCACAGCTATAGCAACTGGCTCTCCAGTGGCCTGGAGGGGAGAGGGGCCAGCAGCAGCACAGCCATTGTAGCCTTAAGCGAAAGGTCAGGCCATTTCTTTTTTCACTAGTCAGCTGTAAATTTCCCATCAGCTATGATTTACGTGACTGTGCCTCTACCTGCCCTCTGACTGGTGTCTTGGCAATGCACAGCTAAATGCATTTGTGCTGTGCCCTCCCCTGTGTCCTGCCTCAGCCCCTCCAGCCCTTCACTTTTGCCTCAGGCCTTCGCTGAGCAGCCACAAGGTCTCCTTCCCACACAGCATCTTCCCCTAGACAACCGTGAAGGTTGGGTAGTCATCACACCTGCTTTTAACCATGCAAAAATTAAGTGCCTGGTCCAAACTAGCTGTCCTGTCTCTTTTTTGCACTTATGGGAGGTGCAGAGGCACCCATCCTTCCTTAGGATTGATGAGGGAAGACAGGAGCCCTGAAGAAGATGAGATAAATCCTGCGTTGTGTTTCCTTCCTGTCCCAGTTAAGGGTGTTGCTTCACTCCACCTCCTGTCCCGAGAAGCATTCACTTTTCTTTCATCCATCAAGATTGGGATGTGGGGATGGGCGGGATCTGAGAAAAAAGCATCCCAGCATCTCACCATCAAGCCACCAACGTGATTTTGAGGCCTCCTTCTTCTGCTCATGCAGTTAGTTGCTGGGGTAATTGCAGTGGCTGGGAAAACAGGTCCATAAAACCTTACCCATTCCAAACTGGTACATCCCTCCTCCCCAGATAAATTCTGACTGCAAACAACCAGCAGGGTTTTGGGCTGAGCAGCCAGGCAGTGCTCAGTGCTTTACCACACAGCTGGCCTGTGCCAAGGCTAGCTTGGGAATCCCTCCTACACCCTCCCAGGTTTCACGTGAGCCAGCCTGCGAGGGAGAACCAAAACTGGAATGAGCCTGCATCCCCATCCCAGCTAACCTGATGTGCTCATTTAGGCGTGGTGCACGTTTCCTTCTCCTTTTGCTTCTCTCTCTAACACAGAGCAAACGTGGCTTTGCCACATCAGAAAGCTCCTGAAAGGACTGGTATCAGCATTGCTTCTGGGGAATGGAGGGCAGGTGGTAAATAGTCTGATATTTACATTTTCCAGGAGCAGCAGCATCTCTAGGGCAAGCGCATGGGTCTCCTAGAGGAGACAGACAGCCTTCTCATCGCAGTTTTACGAGGTGAAGCGAGCTGCTCTCATGGTTTCATGTGCTCAAAAAGCATGCAAAAACATAACTTTTATATCCCACAAGTAAATAAACTTCACACCTTTCACAGTAATAATGTGGGCAGTGTGCTGAGCCAGAGCACAGACCTGATCCTCCATCCATCCTCTTCTGTAGATGTACTGAGATTGCACCTGGAAGAAATCACAATCTTTGGTTAGCAAGACAGGCAGTCAGCAGCAAGGTTTTGGAGCATCCTGCTGTCTGTAACTGCCAAAAAAAAGTTGTATGGGTTTCCTTTCTTTTTAACCAAGAATAAATATTCTGCCAGCTCATTAAATATTGCCACCGGTTCAATGAGCTTTGGATAGGGTTCATAATCATGCAGACAGTAACAGCGCTGAAACTCGGGATATTTAACTCTCCCCAGAGGTTCTGCTATATGATGGATGAGTTTTATTTATCACTGTCAAACATGCAAGTATGCCTTTAAATTATACCGAGGACATGAATATGCAGCAGAGAGAAGGGTGCTGGAATATGGAATGTATAGAGGTGATCAAAGAAAAACAACATCACTTAGAAGTTTAAAAGGGATATTTTAGCCTTCATTAAGAAATGGCTTTCAAATTATTTGAAAAACACTATGAATACTCATGAGACTAAAAAGATTTAGAGCACAATGTTCAAAGGACACTATACAAGCTATTTGTGTAAATGATTTCTTCTAGTTCTTTGGCCGAGCATCTCTCATCTTGTATGTTTGGAAACTTGGGATTACGAATTCAATTGTTTTGAGGAGAGGAATTATTTAGAAAATGCCAAATCATTCTTACATGTTACACTTCACCCTGAAGGACAGTGATAGTCAGCACAGGCTATGCACAGGCCTCACCTTTACTGCTAATATCCAGGGCCTGAAATTTCAAGCAATGAGTGAGCAGCAGGGGAAGAAAGCGGTGCCCTTCGGGAGGGGGCAGGTGAATGAAAGAGGTGGAGCAGGAGGTCTTCAGGCTGGTGGCTTCTCAGCAGTGCTTCCTCTCCTGTTTCATAAGCACTCCCAAAAAAGCACCCTTTAAGCTAAAACTTACCCATTCTCTGGAGCCAGTTGATTTATTAAATCCCAGCCCTCCTGCTCCAAAGTCTTTCTGAAACCAGCTGGTCAGAAGGTCCCTCTCTGCCCCCCCAACGCAGGGTCTCCTACCTGCTGGCAGCAAACCAAATCCTGTCCACAGGCTCCTGTGGAGGCACTCATAAACCTTGGCCGACCCAGCACAGCTTCTGCTCTTCCCACCCTGGGTACCCAGCACCTCCCCAGAACCAGCGAGATGCTCAGTGACCACCAGCAGCCAGGACTTAAATTTTATTAAGGTGTCACTTGGGCTCTTCCAGCTGCTGCTTACTGTAATTATCTCATTTACCCAGAGAAATCCAGGCTGTCTATGTTAAAGGGAACTAGTCGACTCAAGTGGAGATTTTCCCCCACAAGCAGCAGAAACAGCAGCAGTGACGGTTCAGGCTCTGGCTCTCTGTGCTGCTCTCAAATGCTTTACCTCTGCTTGCACTGGAGGACTAATGCTCAAAACCTCCTGCCACCAGCAGCCCAGCCTTGCCCTCCCATCTGCTCTCCTTTTTCTTTATGAAGGCAAATATAGTGTCAGATAAAAAGAAAAAACCCACAATAAAAAAAAAAATTAAAAAGAGAAAAGTGCATGCAGACACTAGTTTTAATGACTGCATCGTTAAGTGGCAGCCGATCTCCATTTCATGCATGTTCATTAATCCGCAGCCGCGCTCCCTTTCCCATATGGCTTTGTTTCTGTACATACAGTTTGAGGGAGGCGGGAGCGAGGGTGAGCAGGGGAAAAAGAGGGGGGGAGTTGTCGAGATCTTGATGATTTCATATCGTCATAGGTTATTGCTGGTGCCTTGCCAAAGCCGTCAAGCCGAACCATCTGGGTTTGGGAAGGTTCTGCACTTCCCAGGGCTGGGCTCCATATGGGCGGCGCGGCGGGCGTCCCTGCCCTCTCCTGGCCCGCTGTGAATCACACTGATTGTTATTCAGGTGGGATGGCCCGGTCATGAACTGCACTAATCAAAAAACAAACTGCACCAAAACACTGAGGCTCACACACTGGCTCGGGCCTCCCCCTGACCTCTGTTAACCAGCCGCTTCCAATGGATGTAATGCAGGCTGTTCTTCTGGATTTTTGCACCTTCCACAGTTACCAGACATCTGTGTAAATCCCCACCCCCTCGTGTTGGGCATCAGGGTCAGTAATGTTCAACAATTCAACGTGGGAAGTCTCACTGAGGAAGTACCAGGCCATAAATTTCCTTCAACAAGAGCCACCTATCAAGCTAAGCCTTGTTAAGAAGCTTCCCAGATATTAATCACAATAAAGGCCGCCGCTCCTGTACCGTTGTGTCAAGAGAATGAAACAGTCGGAGGCTGCAGATAAAGGTTTCTCACTTCTTTACCCTCTAATATTGGAGCAGTTGTCATTTCACAGGCAATGCTGGCATGCTGGTGAGCAGTCGCCCCTTTGCTTTAAGCTCGTAACGAACGCCATGAAAAGCTGCTCAACTCACGCTGGCAGACTCCACTGCTTTCCACAGGACAACGGCCTTGTCTGCACCAGTGCACACTGTATAAAGTTCCCGCTGCACCTCGTAGCTGTGTAATCAGGTAAACAAAGCATGCAGTTGCACCCCAAAGTCACTTTTATTTGCCAGGGTTGCAGGCTGCCACCGCCTGCCACTGTGCCCCCAGCACTGCAGTTGCAATGCCATCAGTTACTCCATGTGTGTGTTTGTGTGCGTGTTTGCACGCGTGCATGTTTGTGTGTGTGTGTGCGTCTGCCAATGTGAAGGAGTTCTGCAGGTCTTAGGATGCCACAGATGAGGACAGCATTTGAGGTTTGTGCTGGTGCTGGCTCATGTCCGGAGCAGGGCTTTGCCCTCACGTTTGCAATCTCACCCAGCAAAGCATGCTCCAGCATTTGCTATATTTGTTCCCATCTCAGAATTCAAAAGGGGATAAAACACCTTGTTTACAAGAGATCACACTGCTGTGGGAATGTAACTTCTGATGGCTGGCTGCCTTTATTCCTAAATGAGAGGGTGTATCAGGACTGCTAGAGGCCAAAGAAAATACAGGAGAGCATTTAAGGGCTTGGGGACCCATTTTGCTTGGATAATTTTCATTATTTTAAAAATTATTGGTCTGGTTTGAGGACTAAAGGACTGCTCAGAAGTACACAGGCTCCTGCCTGCCAGGTACAACCAAAGAAAAGAGGTGGCTGGGGTGGAAAAGAATAGGGCAACGCACAAGCAAAACAAGGTGTTTATCTGAACAGAAACAACCCAAGCCTTACTCTTTTCCAGATAAAGCCATGGTCCTTCAAAGACCCACATGTGCACTGTACTTGTGCGGGTGAACAGCTGGCCCATTGATTTCAGAGGCGGTAGGCGCGCTGCGCAAAGTCAGAGCAGCCCCTGACCTTTGCAGAACTGTAGCCTAAAATGAATTTATGCTCTTTTAATGGAGATAAAGGCAGAAGGGGAGAACATAACTCAGGGAGACAGTTCTGCCCCATCATTCCCTCCTCGGTTAAGAGCAACTTTTTTCCCTCAGAAAAAAGCAGTGAAAGCTTAAGCCCTTGAAGCACTTGTAAGTAAGAGCCTCATCCCTTTCCTTAGACAGAGAGCAGCTGACTGGGTAAGGAGCAGCCTTGCCAGCCTATGAAGAGGATGCTACAGTGCTCACAGAGCAGACCTGGTTTCTGAAGGAAAAGAAATAAATCATAGAATCAACTAGGTTGGAAAAGCCCTTTAAGATCATCGAGCCCAACCGGACGTCAGGTTGTCAGGACTGTCAAACCCACCACTAACCCATGTCACTAAAGGGCAAAGTGGTCTCCCCTCATGGCTGCCCCTCACGACCTCCAGTCACAGCCACACCACATCTGCCGCCTCATAGTGGCCCCACACGATATAGCTGCCGCCCCTACCCCTCGTGGCCACCCCTCATCTCCCCGCAAGATCTCCCCTCATGGCCAACCCTCACAGCCCATGGCTGCCCCTGCTCTCACCTCATGATCTCCCCTCACAACCGCTCCACCTCTCCCCTCATGATTTTCCCCCATGGCTGTCCCTGTTCTTCCTTCACGATCTTCCCTCACCCCTCATGGCTGCCTCTCCTCTCCGCTCATGATCTCCCCTCATGGCAGCCTCTCCTGTCCCCTCACAATCTCCCCTCATGGTCTTCCCTTTCTGGCATTTTTGCTTGGGGATGGGAGGTTTTTCAGATCCATGCGTGCACCATGCACCCACCAGGCTCGTGGTGCAGGTGCAGGGAAATTCAGGAGTCCCAGAGCTCCAGAATTCCAGAGCTACCCCCTGCCTGTGGTGGGATCATGGGTGGTTTGCTCTGCTAAACCCACACCTGTTCCCGACAAAAAAAAGGGGCTCCCCTTTTCATGCAGCTTGGAAAACTGCTTGATCCCCTGGGCTCACTCCAATGGGAAGGGGCACACACATGCCCCTCTGCCAAGCCAGAGGTGCTTCCAGGGCACCTATGTGCCTATGGCACATTGGTCACACCAGCTCCCATCGCGTCTGGGGTGGTGGGTGAAGCAGTATGTCACGATAGCCCTGGCTATGCCTGACAGCGCTGCAAAGCGAGGGTCTCCCTTCATTAGCCCGTTGAGGAATGCGGGCTGATGCCATGTCCCCTTTTTACCCCCACAGCTCTGTTTTTGTGGGGTTGGCAGAAACTGACACTTTTTCTTTTGCTTAATTAAGTTGTTCAGAAGAAGGCTGGTCAAACAGTTGCGTCTACGTGGGGAGTCTTGAAGCGAAGAGAAAGCGGTGGGCGTTGCCAACATAAAAAGGGGGATTCTGTTATTGTTTGGGTGTAGACGGGTCATTTTTTCAAAGTTACTGCTGCCTGAGTGACCACAACCCTGCAAGCAGCAGCAATGAAAGGACATTAAAGCTGCTAAATGCAGCTACCTTGGGCTCCAAAGTGTAAGGGGAAGGAAGAAAGAAAGACAGAAAGAAAGAAAAAGGCCAAAGAAAAAAGGAACCAGAAAGCAGGAGCAGTTATTTTCTTTCTCCAGAGAAAGCGTCAACTGATTTCCATACGGTGCAGTGAGAATTGCAGCGGGTCCCTCTGAGCGTCCTATTGCAGGGGAAAAGATGACAAAGCTGGTGCCAGGAAAGCTCTGATAGGCACCCTACTAACCGTCCATCCGCATCCCTGTGTAACAGCTCATTTGGTATTCATCCCCAGCCAAAGAAAAAGCCCTAGGAACAATTACCGACCTCTTTAAGTCCACCTGGCTTTCAGCAGAAGCCTGCCTGTGTTTCCAAGAACCATTAGTATCCCAAGTCTGAGGGGTGGTTCTTGTATTTTGGCAGTCCAAAGGCAGGCCTTTGACCCTCAAAGCTCAGCACTACACATGGCTGTGGTGTCTATATGCTGCCTCATGCTCTGAAATATTTACTGACATTTTACCATACAGGTTTCAAATCCAGCATGACCTGGCTTCTCCTAATGCAGGCGACTGAGCAAAGTGCAGATCTTACCTCCACTGGCACAGCTCTCTCCAGGCAGCCTCAAAAACCCTGACTTAGCCATCACTGTGGTGTGAAGTTAGGCTTATGGCGCACAACGTGTTGTTTAGCCACAGTTTGCTGTGTGGCCAGCACCCATGGGTTATGACTTCATAGCCATGCAATTGCACCTGATAGAGTCAGATACACAGGGTAGGCCCACTACTGGCATCAGGCTAGGGATTTTTAATTGAGACCATGGATCAGAGGAGGGTGCCTGCTGCTCCAACAGCAGTCAGAGCTGTTTTGGCCTGTGGTGCAGTCTCAGCAGTGAGCTCTCTGGGAGCTGGAGGGCCATGTCTCTACGCAGTCCCCAGACCCACCACCCAGACACCACAGGCTCGGGTGTTTAGCTGCGCAAAACTGAGGCTGTTATGCAGGATTTGGAAGGGTCCACACCTTCCTTTGACTAAAAGTTGGTGAGGAATATATGTCTTTGATAAACAAGCCTGTTCTCAAAACCCAGTAATTTTCCCTTCCAGGGCCTGGATTCAGGCTGAAGGTCCCAAATTTCCCTGAATTTGCAGCCCTTCTCTAAGGAGCACTCCAAAATGCCTCTCTCCATCTCCTTCACACTGCACAGACTTAGGCAACCAAAACACCCAGCGTCCTCCATCCCCACCCCACCAGACCTCCAGATCCCACTCCAGGGTCTGCTCCACAGGAGACACACAGGAGACCCACAGCTGCCCCTGATGGCTGCAGCAACAAGCATTTGTCTTTGACAACCAGTACACAGCTGGCAACTTTGCTTTATTCTAGGTGTCTCTCCTTCCTTCCTTTCTTCCTTCCTTCCTTCCTTCCTCCCTCCCTCACCGGCTGGAGTCGGTCACAGGTTTTCATGCGGTGCATGCACAGCTCCTCGCAGCCCTGCGCTCCAGCTGCTAGCGAGAGAGAGCCTTTTTGTTTGGCTGAGACTCCACCGGCATGATGTCTTTACTCCCAGGAAAACAGAAGGCCTTCCTTGACACGGGCAACCCCAAAAGGGTTGGGATGCTGAAGGGAAGGTCCTAAAAGACAGAAAGAAGGATTCACAAGGGCTGGATGGAAGCCATCGCACCATTCCTGGCACTGGCCCTTCCACATGGGGCTCTGCCGCCTGGCAGGACAAAGAGCGCGGTTTTCACCAGCCCCACGTTCTGCTGACGAACGCATAATAAACTGACAGAGGGAGACGAAGCAGCATTTCAAAGCCCCACGTGCAGAGGAGGTAGAGCATAGCGGGAGTGGGGATGGACACTTTCTGCAGGTGTTCGGCCAGTGTCCTCCTATTTGCATATATTTGCATACTGTCAAATAGTTGCCTGACAGACTCTCTGAGAAGGTCTGGACTGAACCCAAACCTGTCAGGGACTTTCTCCTTGCCAGTCAAGGTTGGCTTTGGTTGCAATTAGAGAAAGGAAAGAAATACTTCTGACATTGCCATATAGGAAACTATGGATGGGGTGAGTTTAAACAGAAAATGTGTGTTTTCTTCAGGAAAAAAACCCTCTGAATTATTCTGCCAGGCCTGGGGGAGAAAAATGGGGAGAAAAATGAATTTGACCTCTTTGGTCTGGAGGAAAATATCTTTTCCTCTCCTTGCTTGCTGGCCAGCACTCTTTGTGTTACCAGCTCGTGGAAGAGCCACAGCCAAGGGAGAGCTTTCAGGGGTACAAAACAACAAATAACCAGAGATGGACTTGGCAATGATCTACATGCCCAGGCACCACACCTGTACAGGGACCTACAAGCAGGAAGCCAAGGTGTGATGCTCCTGAACCCCACAGCCATGGGTGCAGTAGTGGTGGAAGATGCTCACCAGTGAGGGAGGAGAGGATGGAGGGGGCACGAGTGCTTAGCAACATTAGACAATGGCAAGGCATGAAAATACCTCACGGATATTTACTAGCAGAAAAAAACCCAGAAGGGACAATGAGGATATGTTTTGGAAGCCCACACCCCTTTTACTTGTTGTTTTACATATTCTTCCCTCAGCCGTGAAAATTTCATACTTCATCTTTACCCGGCGGTGGACACTAGAGTTTCACGAGCAGGAGACAATAGGTTCTGTTTATTCACCCACAATAAAGAGCCTGTTTAACTCCGGACTGCAAGTGGCTGAGCCATCTGGCCCATATCTTCACAGTAAAACATTGTCCATGACACAAAAAATGATTACATCCACAGGACAAACTAATGTGACCTCTAAATAAAGCCTTCCTCTGAAGCTATGATATCATACTGCAGAGGGGACACCGGCACAATTGAATCTGGTCACCCAGAGCACAAGTGAGATAGGACTATTTAAATCCAATTTTACAGGAGACTTTTTGTCCTCCGTGGCAAACCACCCAGATCCGACGACAGCATTGAAACATCTTTTTTTATGCACTCTTAAGGCAACAGAGCAGTTCTGTCTGGCCTTGGCAGTCCTCTTCAGCTTGCCCCGAGCCCAGGAAGCACCCGTCCATTTTCAGAGCCAGCACCTGCAAGCTTTTCTTCCAACAGCGTTTTACTGATGGAGCACCACCTGCACTGGCCCCCTTCCCCTTTTTTCCCCCCTCCAATAGTGGGGAAACAAGCATCTCTTTCTGCTCGGTGCCAGTTGGAAAAGTCCAAGTCTGCCACGGCCTCACAAACAGTTTCTGAGCTTGAACAAGGCACCCTCAGCCCTGCTGTACCTGAATGGCAGCTTCATGGGTCAAAACAAGGACCCCGGCAAAGGGCCCATCTCAATAGCAGGAACGTTGCTCTCTCAAAGAAGGCAGTTTATCTTTGCCGGTACGGTGCTCTTACCACTGTGTCTCTTAGAGAAATGTTTGTAAAAGGGGATGATAGATCTAATTCAAGAGGTAATCCTTTTACAGGGACAATGCTACCGATGTGTGGATATTTACAGACTGTGGGAATGCTTCGCAGTAACCCCAACGATTAATACAAGCAGAACACCCATTTTATGAAGCTGTATGTCTGTTTGGCTGGAAGGCGCCCTGACAGGCAGGCAGGCTAAAGGGTATCGCTGCAGTGCTGCGTGCTCGCAGGCATGCACGTCCCTTCCACTTACACAAGTGCTGGCTGCTGTTCCTCCTCCTGGGGCGCTGCCGGCACTGGGGCAGGATCAGATCCATGGGCTTACAGGCACCAAAAGCAAAAGGTGGTAGGAGAGGATATAAGTGGAGAGGAGGCCTTTGCCAGTAAATTACTTGCCTGTGATAATTTTGATAAATTTGGGGTTTCCAGAAAGGAAAGCAAACCTTGTGCCAGACACATTAACAGTGATAGCACCTGCCCACTCTCCTCGCACTGGTCAAGCAGGCTTTGCAGCTAATTCATAGCATCGGAACTGCAACTATAATGAACTGAAAATAAAATCATGAGCAGGCTATCTTGCCCAGTTTTACCTTGGCTCTTTGGAACTGAAATCAGGGCAGATTCAAACCTCTCTTTTCAAATTAGCAGAAATTCTTTTTCCCTCCCCTCCGGCATAAAGTGCCTTTTTTATTAGCATGCTTAGCTTGAACACCTGAATACCCGAACTCTATCTTTTCATATGAAAATACAGTTTGCAGGCCCAATAGATTAAAAAAAAAAAAAAAAAAAAAAATCGGTCACCAACACAGAGTTTTCAATGGCAAAGGCTCTTAATCCGCGGTGGAATTATAAACCTTGCACCCAAAGGATTAAACTTCTCCAACACAGATCATTAAATGGTGCCGCATTTTTGGCATGGCACTTCTGTTACCCACATAGGTTTCCAGACCCAGGCTTCTTAGCCACACAACACCTGGCATTAAAAATCCTGCAAGTTTCTTTGAAGCCCTGAAAAGTACCCTGAAAAATGCTGCAGAAGCTTTGGTCCTGGGGTTCAGTGTCTGTGCCACTGATCCGGGACCAGCAGGGAGCTCTCATTGATGCTTTCTGATGTTGGGTCCATTGACCTACACAGGCAAGAACACAGTTCCCACTAAAAGCAAACATTCAAATTCATCCCAAACACAGCAACTATATACATATATATAGATCTATGTACCGACACATGCATGCACAAAACTCCAACATTATCAGGTTGAAAGAAGATTATTCAAGTCCAAGTGTTGGCTTCTCAGCAGAAAAATGCATTTGAATTTAAAAGACCATTTGCTGAAGGCATAATTATCAGTAGGATACAGCAAGTTCTTTTCTTTTCTTTTTTTTTTTTTTTAAGCAAGAGGTAGATTGTTTTGCCAGAAAAAAAGGCACCTTTTTGTTTTGCTGGCTCTTTACTTTCTTCTTCCTTTTCCTGTATTGAAGCAGAGATTTAAATACCTTGTTCCACCATCTCAAAGATTATCTAGTAGGAAAACTCCCTGGAGAAAGTACATAGCTCCCCAAAGACAACGATTTTTTTGTTTCTTTCAAACTTCTTTCATTGTAGTTCTTCTCTTTCTCTCTTTCTCTCTCTCATTTTAATCCCTTTGAACTGTAACACTGGATTTATTTGAGCCCTGCTTCTCCTTTCCTGTATGTTAGCAGTTATCTGCAGTAACTCCCACTACCTTGATAGAGTAATAGTGAAATAACTGAAAGGGAAAATCAGCCATGACTTTGCACTGAAGTAGAATAAGAAACAAAATAAATAAAAAAGGGAGAAGTGCCTTCTGCTACACAGTCCTTCCTGCCACAAGCTTCCACACACAGAGTGGGGGCAAAGCAGGCAGCAGTTCTCCTGCTCAGGGCAGGGAAAGATGTGCACTGTGGTTTAGCTAGCTATTAGCACACTAACTGTGTACAAATAAATAAAGCAGAGAAAGGGGAAGGGTAAATTTTGCTTTTCCTGTAAAATAATGAGCAGTTGGGATGGAGCTACCTCTCTTGCAAACTGAACTCCACCCATACCGTGTACAAATTAAAGCAGTGGGATTCATCACACAGGGCTTCAGGTGTATAATGCTTAGGTGCCCCAACCCACCGCAGCTCCCTTGACCACCAAAGAGAGAAGATGCTTCTCACTCCACAACAGGTTTCCCAGGGAGGTGGTGGGAGGAAGCTGGGGGAGAGGACTCCCTTGTGAAGGTGCCTAATGCTCTCCCATGGTGTCACTGCTCCCCATACCTGTCTGGAAAGGAACCAATCGGGAGGCTGGTGGAGCCACTGCATGGCTCCAGGCACTGGTCCCAGCCCACAGAGGAAGGGGGGATTCATCTACTAGAAGACATATTAGGTCACCCCTGACTTACTTCCTTCCAAGAAGTTGCTTTTGTTGCCTTTGACTCTAAGAAAGTGCTTCTTGTCAGCAAAGCAGAAACTTAAGCAAAACCATTAGAGAACTGTGTAGGCAGTTCTCCAATGGAAAGGGGCTGGAGCTGGCCATGCAGGGTGCTGCAGGAGTGGGCAGGTCTAACGTAAAGGCTCTCTAGCAGGGTTCCAGAAGACTCAACCTATGAAGAAAATGCAGGAAACAGAAAAATACTGCATGCTGTAGGTATTCTACGGTCACTACTTAAATATTTCTTGTCTCTTGTACATAAATTACTGGGGTTTTTTTCCCACGGGGCAAGGAAATGGACAGTTTGACCCTCCAGTCTCCCATGTTTCCTGCTGGTCAGTGATGGGGGTGAAAACAAAGATAATATTGAGAACTACAGTCTGAGTCTGCTCATTTGCAAGTTTCCTTTGCTAAATATAACAACATCACAACACTGAAAGTGGGTGACTGAATTCAGCCAAAAAATTCCTATTGGAAAACCCACACTAGCATCTGTAGTGGCAAGAACCCAGTCCCCATCACTGGTCTTTCCTGGCTTTTGGAGGAGCTGAGATTTGGACTACATCTTTTTGCTTGGGCACAAGTGTAAATGGCCCAGATGTTGCAAAAATGTCCTATCAGCCATGTCTTTTTGGAGGGAGTAAACTGGTCAGGTTTAGATTACACTGAACGTAGGCATAGACTTTCAATTTGCTCTTGTTTGACAACTTAGGAAATTCAGATGAATTAAAAAAGGCTAAAGGAAACTTGTTAATGAGATCTAGTTTTGTGACTTATGGTCAAGCCTTGCAAAAAACACTGCTACTTTGAAAACTTCTGTTAGATTTTCCATTAGCTGGTCTGGATCATCTAGATCTTGACTGGTTCTTACCTCTTAGGCACCTGACCTGACCTAATGGGATGGTTTGTAACAGGAGGGATTTTAAAGTATCTGGTAGACAACAGGAGTCATTGTGCTTATGATAAAGCACCTGCACTTGGGGTGGGCTTCCAGGTGTGCTGATTTTGTAATTGAGTTTTTAAGAGGCAAAAGCTGAAAACTAGATTGCTGTAAGAAGGTAGAAAAGGAGAGTGAGACAGAGAATGTGCATCTTATGCTAAAGAGCAAAAATAAGTGCTGTCATTACGATGTGCCAGAACTGGCAATTGCTCTGAGGCTGCAGGACACAGATAAAATCTTTCTGTGCCACACAAGAGAAAGAAGAATGACTGATGTAGATTAAGTACTACAGAAGCACAGGTAAGGTAATGCTGCTTTAGGGTTTTCTGCCACTTACCTACAACATAGCATTGACCGGCACAGTTAGGAAAGGCACAAGGTAGACAGCCTAATGAAAAAGGAGAGAGGAAAAAAACCCAAACAAACAAACTTGAAAGAAATAAACATGAAAGATGTTGGCTGCAGTTTCCCACCTGCATGTATTCACCTTGGGTACCTCTTTCTGCATCTTTTATTTGCTCCAAGTCTTCTTTACCTGTGGTAGTTGGACTGTGCAAATGTGGATCAATGTGGCTGAATCACAGAACTTGCAGAGATGGCCTCTGATTCATCAGCCTGCACCACTGCACTCACTGGTAGTCTGGAATACCCGTCAGATGCTTACTGTTACTGAGGTGTTACAGTAAAACCATCAACATCTTTCCTGGGAGCTACAGCAGCAAGCATTTACATCAGTTTCAGAAAGCCTTTTGCTGCGCTGTACTCTGTGCCCTATGAAATATAACCTATTCAGCTTTCTTGGGGGAAAAAAAGAGATAAAATTGTGGTCTGCTTGTAGACTTTGGATATGGGAGATCCCAATGGATGTCTAGAAAGTTGTTTACAGGGGCATGTTGTACAGTATCAGGGGTCAGCATTGTGAGGCTGCTCGTAAGAGCAAGAACTGTTGGTCTAGGCATTCTCAGTAATATTGTGTTAGTCAGGCATAGTGGTGATTTCTCCAAGCTTTTTGTGGTATGTTTCTTTCAGGGATATGCCCCTTTACACTGCCACCAACCTGTTTATTTCCATTTTAGTCAAATCCTCCCTGTCCTTAATCCCACTACAGTTTCAAAATATAATAGGCAAATATGTAAAGCTTCTGTTTCTTTAGCTAAAAGAGCATGCACTTTATTTACAGAGCTTTCTATTTCTTTTAACATGTCACCGTAATTCTATATAACACCTACTCAGCTAATTTCCCTGCAATAATTTCTGGTGGATTCAGCTATCTCCACCAGAAAAATCCTCCAACTTAAACTGATCCGAATCTAAAACAGCACTACTTGCCTCTAGATATGTCCATTTAATATATCCAATACAAGCAGCCAACTGCTGTTCTCAAAAGACTATCTGACAGATTCTATTCACTTTCAAAGTAGCTCTCCATGGTTGGAATAATTATCTTTCATTTCCCCCTTTCTGACACTTTTCAATGATTTGTTGACATCTGAAGAGATATGTGCAATCTCACAAGAGGCAGCTGGACTTTCTACCCAAAAGATACAAATACAAAAAGGATTCCCATACAGAATTTGAAATAACTATGTTCTTTGCAAATGGAAGACTAAATCTGCATTTTAATGGGACATGTTTTTAAAAAGCGGAATTCATGAATAACCCTATGAGTTTTAACTTTTTCACTGCCAGTGACAAATCAGAACTACCCCTGGGAAGAAATCCCACCTTCCTTTTGTCCGGTTTGCTTTCCCAGCACTTGCTGCCATAGTGGCTGGAGCTTTCCTGCACAATGCCTTCCTTGCCCTCCTGGCACAAAGCTGAAGATGAAGCTCCCGTGCCTAGCAAGCGGGTCCTTTATCAGCTACCCAGGTTTGGAAAACAAGCGTATCCCCCCTGCTGTCTGTGTGCAGCCAAAAGCACATGAAGCCCACAAATAGGTAACATATCTAGGCAGTTATCCAAACTCCAGCATAGGGCACTCTCCAAACTCAACAGAATTTATGCTTACACCAGCTGCATGAATCCTTGTTTACAGGTGGAAAACAAAGTCAGAGAAAGCACAGAATTCAATGCCTCACCCAGGATCACACAACAAGCCAAAATGTCATGCCTGTTTGTGAACATCAGTCTGTTACTGGATACTTTCCCCATTACTTTGCCTGCATAACTATTTTGTTTTACTTGCACTGCGACACGTTAAATCATCCTTGTCAGTAAAGGGCTTTATCCCCTCATCCCACCTAAACAGTGTATGGAAAAAATAGCATTAATCAACAAGTTTTGTGTTTTGTTCTTACGGTATAAAATATTGTGTTTATTCTCTTTGGCTCCCAATAGGTTAATTCCTTGGGGTACAAAAGAGGACACACAAAACCTTTTTCTCCATATGGCCTCTCTCTCTCGGTGATGATGGCATCAAACGGGTCTCTGAGACATGTAGGAGCAATGGCCTCCGCAAGGTTGGCTGGAGCATAGGTCACTGTTGGAGGGCCTGGCGCAGTCCAGTTGCATTTTGTTGCATGGAAGTCCCCCTTTGTGGGAGGTCTGCTATCCAGCACCCTGCGCTGGTACCTTGCTTGTATGCCCCAGGCAGAGTGAGGAGTGTGCAGCAGTACTGGGGGGACCACAACGCAGGCGACAGCTAAAAAGCAAATGCTGAAAAATGCCAGGTTGGACGGGGCTTGGAGCAGCTTGGAATGCAGGTTACTAGTGGAATGTATCTCTGCCTGTAGTAGCAGGGTTGGAACTAAATCAGCTTTAAGGTTTCTTCCAACTCAACCATTCTGTGATTCTGTGATTCTATGAGAAAGAGGTGGGCTGAAGGAAAGAGAAAAGCCTGAGGTGTGATGGTAGAAGGAATGGAGAGGCAGAAGCACAACACTCTGTAGTTTCAAGCAGTGTTACGGGAAGCCTGCTGTTATCCAGACTGCTACCCTGGTGCCTCAATGCTTTGGAAGCACACAAAGCAGTAAGCAGGAGGAGAGATTCGGGACATTCCTGGAAATTCCCGCGTTGTGAAATCATATCTTACGCCACGACCCAACAAACCGCTGGGTGAAAACCCACCAGGCCTGTAGCCATGGCTACCAAAGGTGGCGTTCCACCACCACGCATGTGTAAGATGCCACCACCACTGAGAAACAGCCCCAGCTGCGTCAACTTGCTTCCCCGAAGGAGCTCAGGGCAGCTCCGTGTCTCACCGGGAGCTACAGATCTGGCGGTTCTTCCCGGTGCAGCCCCAAGCACCCTCGCACGGTCAGTAACTGGAAAGGCCGAGGTGTCT
>JANHGB010029547.1:0-22931 GCA_026283785.1 Coracopsis vasa
TTTAGAACTATTGAGAAGATTATTTTAGTACTTGTTGTGAAGATGATTGCCCGTTGGCCATTTGTAGGTGGGAGATTCATGTTCTTGTTATCTTGAATTGATCAGGCACTTATTTAGGCTACTTTTGCCATTACACGGAGTGTTAACCTCCACATCCAAGACCCAGTCTGATCGGGAAGATTGATCAGGACTACAGAAGAGAGATTGTGCAAAATCTTCACAAAGATTTACAGGGAAGTGCCTTCATTAAGATTGTAGGCAGACTGAAGATGCAGAGGGAAATGTGAATAAAAGTGGCACAGCACTGGGTTTTTTGGCTTGCTGCCTTGGGGAAGAGCCTCAGTACCAGCCCTTTCTTGTGCCATTTGAGTGAGTCAAACTAGACCTTTTTTTTTATGTATTATTTGTTGCAAATTAACATCTACTCTGTGGTACCACCTTAAGGTCTGACCAGGTCAGGAACTCAGTGTGCTAATCGTAAACATGAAGCAAATGACTTTCCCTCCTTCAAAGACTCATTAAAAAATTTCAGCGAATTCTTTCTTTGTGTTCCAGCTCTCCAGTGAGTGTTTACTGGCAGGAATGTTTAAGAAAGAAAGCTGTGAGTGTTTAACACAGTTGACGAAAGCAGAACCATGAGTATTCCCACCAGAAGCCAACTTCTAGGAGTTAATTCATCAGGAAAGAGAAGCATAGTATTCCAGGTGACCTGTATATGTAGCTTAAACTACAGATACCAGGTAGTCACAGCAAACTGTTCACACGTCCTGTCTGAACAGGACATACAGTCTAGGAGGTAAAACCTAATCTGAATTTCTCCCTCTCTTATCATGCGATTATTCATTTATTACAGGTCAAAAAGGAGAATGCCCAGGCTTCAGATGCCCATGGACACTTGTTACTGGGTTTGTAGTATTAAAAGCAGCAAAGAAACTGCTAAAAACCTTCAAGACCACAACTTGCCTTCTGTTTCCCAATGTGGGGAATATAGTAGAATTTTTAGGGTCATTGGGCAGAGCTTAACCCAAAGATTCTGGTAATGGTATCAGAGCAACCCTTGAGGAAGGGTTTGTGTTTTCGGAAGTCCAGAGTTAGGAAGGTAAAGGTTATTGTGAAGTTTCAGGGTCACAGAACATGCAGTGTTTGATGTGCTGTCTAGGAGAGTGGGATTCCTACCAGAGACAGAGCCCAGTCCCGAGCTCACTTTCTCTTAGAAAGAAGTGCAGCATCATATGTAGCTTCTAGGCAGTTGGTCTTTTAGGCAGTTGTAGAATAAATGCATGTTTATGTATAATTTATGCATGTATGCTTGTTTGTTTATTTCCTCCCTCCCCCTCTCTCTTACCTTCTCTACCTTCTTACCAATCTTACCTGCTCTATGGTGTCTAGATTGCAAATCCAGTCTTTGGACTAAATCTTGATCCGACTTCGTAGTTTTGAACTACTAGCCTGCCATGCCTAATGCCTTTACCCCAGTTTTCCAGCAGTCTTTTTGTTTTCACAAAGAGTTGTGGTGTACCATAGCTAGAACAGCCACTTATATGAGCTGTTGTCCTGGGTTCAGCTGTAGCAATTTTTCTCCTTCTTGGTAGCTGATGCAGTGCATCTCTGGAGTAGCCCATAGGCGATTAGGTATCCATGTACCACAGATTGATGTTAATCCTTCTGCATTTATCATAGCTGACCAAATAAAATACTGCCAGACTGTGAAAGCCTAGGAGCTTGTGTTGTAGAAAGCTATGAAGCACAGAATTCATGCCACACAGAAACCGATTGTATTTCTTCAGCTCTTTAAGGCAGATTACGAACACTTCTCTTCTAGATGAATTTAGAAATAATCTATCAGTTTGCATAAAGATTTTAAGTTTTAACAATGCCTTTAAAATCTCTGCTACTAAAAATCAGAAGATGGCTTTTCTGCCAAAGCAGCCAATGATAGTATTTGTCTTTCTATGAATGATGAAGTATTCTGTGGACAGAATTTGAATGGAATATTGAATATTGAATGGAAACAATTTGTATTCTTAGGCTGAAGAGAAGCAGTTGCTCTAGACTGTCCTGTGGTGTGTGCTTTCAAACATTGATACAACATGGGGCACACAATAGATGGTTAAGCAAGGACATTTCAGGCAGCAAATTTAGGGATTTAGATGTCTATTCCTCTTTGTCAATTATGTGATTTTCTCTTTTTAAGCTCTTGCATGGTACTTGGGTACAAACACAGGGTCTTTGTACATTAAGGGGTAAATCCATGTGCATGTTCATATACATGTGTGTATTAAAGAATGAATCATAGAGTGGTTTGGGTTCGAAGTGACCTTAAAGATCATCTGGTTCCAATCCCCCTGCCCTGGGCAGGGACACTTCCCACTAGACCAGGTTGCTCTTTGTTCAAGGGTTTGAAATCTTCTGGGAATTCAGACTCTCATTCTGCACTATAGTAAGTGTTAACAAGTCTTCCCTCTGGTTCGAGTTAATGAGAATTGCATATCATCATCCACAAAGATGTAATTTGTAGGGATTAAATCAATGGGAAGGAACAGTTATTAGCTGTCATTTGCATTAGTTTCCTATCTATCCTGTGTTTCTGTCTACCCAGTAATTTCACACACACTGAACTAGCAGTGGAAATACTGCTGCTCTGCAATACCGAGTGGTTGCACTTTCTGGAAAAATGCCACAATGCAAGATCTGCTCTGTTTCTGACAACACTGCAGAAGGTAAAATGCTATCACAGAGTGCTTAATACCATGAAGGGCTGTATCGCTATTTGATGTGTTCAACATGACAAAAAAAATGGAGGAATTTTTCATTTAAAGATATTATTTGCACACTTGTGGAAGAAGCAAGGGGATCTGTATCTGCTCACTGAAAAACCTTGGAGATTTTATGCACGCTTGTGACTCATCCTGCTTGATATTAGACTCTATGTTTGTTTAAATTGCACAACATACTGATCCTACCATGTACCAACTGTTTCCTCATTTTATCCGTCTGGATCTGTTGTCGTGCCTCTTCATGCATGCATATTGAACAGTGAAGCCAAGTGACACCGTAATTGCTAATTCCATCCTCTGGTTTGGCAGGTCACTCCTATATTCTAGCTGTGCAAAAAATAAATGGTGCTAACTTCAGCCCATGCCTTGTCAGCATGTTTAATGTTGTGGGTAAGCAGTTTGTGCTAATAATTTGATTTGGAGAAGCTGTGTTTCATTTCCTTGCAGATCAGCCATCTGAATATTCTGCTTATCTACTATATTGAAAAATTTTCTCACAGGCAGTAATCATCGGTCTGGGCATTCAGCTGAATTCTCAGTACCAGAAGTGTTAGGGGCTAGGAGCTCCTGCTGAGTGCTGAGCAGAGATCTGTTACCAAACAGCGTGGCAGACAAGTAACTAAAATTCAGGCCAGACCAAGTCAAACCAAATTAAACCTCTGTTTCTAAAATGCCGTTAACGTTTCAGTGCCTGGAATCCATAGACAAGCTATATGGTAAGGGTTTAAGTGAGCAGGCCAAAATCTATTCCTGGGTGCAAGAGGAACAGCAAGCGTGTAAGTCCACTGGCGCTTGTATGCTTGCGTACAGCGCTGACAAACTCCAGGTCACATTGGCTGCAGTTGCTAAGAACCTATTTCAATACTCAAGTAGGCCAGTGGGTGTTTTTCTTTCTCTCTGCTTTGGAATAGAATCAAGCTTTGTGGAAAGCACTTTTCCCCCCTCTGAGTTTATGCTAGAAGTGTTACAATAATCCACATGCAATAAGGAAACGCTATTGCCTGGGAAACTACCCATGAAACAGTCTGCGGTATTGAAACCTGATGGTGTTAGCATGGAGAATCCACAAAGTATCACTGGACTTCCTTTCCTTAGGCATTTGGTGTCCACTACAAGCTAATAAGAATTTTAACCACTGAGGGCATTACATTTTCTTCTGTGCTTGTGTGAATATATTTAGCATATCTTTAACAGACATCATGCTGTCTGTGTTTGCATTACTAAGTATAACAGGCAAGTGAGCCTTGTGTGCTGCAATCCTTGACTTTCCCAAATTGTGCTCTGAATTTTCTGGGTCACTTATAAGAGTGATTTCTTTTTATTGTGTACTTCGTCAGATGAACGTACAAAGCAGGAGGTTAATCCTCACTGCACCAAACAGGCATACTTCAGTCTACTGCAAATGTTTGGAATCTAAGGCCAGCTCAAAGAGAAGACAAAGTCTTCCATAAGCCATGTAGGTTTTGCCAAAATGATTTTCATTGAACTTCTCTAGTTCTGCATTGAACTGTTCCAGATAGCAAGCACAGCAATCTTTTTTTGCATACAAAATGTCTTCTTTAGATAACTCAATCCAAGAGTGAAATTGTTTTCATACCCAGAGAAAATTGCTTGATGTCTGGTCATTAGCATAGTTCAAAGCTGGAGCTGTTCTATAGATATTTAGCATTTGGAGCAGTGTGTGAAACCAGTTGGGGATGAGAACACAATGTACTTCCAAAAAAGAAATCTTTCACTTAAGCAGAGGACAAGTTAATTGCTGGGATTTTCTTTCTCAAATCCCAACTGTTCGCTTTTCCTTATTAAAAATACAGAAATGTCTTCAGCCTCTTTAAATCTCAATATTAAAATGTTCATTAAAATGTCCATATCACTGAAATTTCTGACTCAAATGTCAGTTATTTGTGTTCTGATAAGCAGTTCTTGGTTGACTAAAAGGCATCTGTAGGCTGCTAAAATGTGCTTTAAATTTACTTGCTTGATAGGGCAAGCTGATTCATATTTTCCTTGCTAGGGTCATTCTTCATTTTCTTTGCTGCCTTATTATATAACTGCAATACTGCTAATGCATTTATATAACATGAATTGTATTTTGCACTGGAACAGAGATTTGTTCAATGTGTAACTGTAATAATATCCAGCTTCTCTTCGGATTGGTTATTTGAACAGTAAAATAGAATCCGTCTTCACAGCTTCACCTTAGTGAACCTGAGGGATTAGGAGGCTGGTGGTAAAGATGACAGCAACAACATTAAGGTTTATTATTAATTGGGTGGAAATAATCTGACAATTGCAAAACTGGGTCTATGTGATGCATCTCTGGGTCATTGCAATGGCCTTCTCAAAAGATGCCCTGAAGCGGAAGGTCTCAGAGAAGCTACATCAGCCCCTGCAGCCACATAGGCCAGAGCCCTATTTTGGGGACCTGCCTTGCAGGCTGTATGACTGTTGTTGGCTCTGTGTTCTGATGCAGTGGGAGATACGCAGCCTGCCCTTCCTCAGGGTCACAGGCTCAGATAGCATGTACAGTGCTCAGCAGTTAGGGAAGAGGGTTCTTCCTGAAGAGCCCTTCAATATTTCCTGTGGATATAGAAGCAGGCTGGGCATTGGTAAATTGAGGCTAAAGCAGGGGTGTAGGCACAGTGGACAAGGCAACCTTTATTTGGATGTTGAGCTAGTTTTTTATCTAGTAGTAGTGTAACTTGCCTGAAACCACTGTTAAACAGCAGTCTCTTCCATATGGATACCATATGACCAATCATTATGAGGAACGATGTGTGACAAAGGTGCTCCGGAAGTCATCAACATGTGGTGTTGAATATCACAGAATGGTTTGGGTTGGAAGGGACCTTAAAGATAATCTAGTTCCAACCCCTTGCCATGGGCAGGGGTGCCTTCTCCTAGACCAGGTTGCTCCAAGCCCCATCCAACCTGGCCTTGAACACTTCCAGGGATGAGTCATCCACAACTTCTCTGGGCAACCTGTGCCAGTGCCTAAGCGCCCCCATAGTGATGTTTTTTTCCTACTATAAATGCTTTATCTTGATATAGCTATTGCCTTCAAGTGAGCAATGTCTGCAGATGTATTTATCTTCAAATGGATTATTGGTGATATACCTCATCATGGAATCACTGAAGTTTGAAAAGACCCTTATGTCCAACCATTAACCTAACACTGCCAAGTCTGCCACTAAATCATGCCTCTAAACCCATGTCTACCTCCAGGGATGGTAACCCAACCACTTCCCTAGGCAGCCTGTTCTAGTACTTGACCACCCTTTTGGTGAAGTTAACAGGGAAATTTATCCATGTGAGGAAAGTATGTTTTGAAATATTCCTCAATTTGAGGTCTTTGATCTCTGTTAGTAATTTGCTGTATGTTTTTCCCTTCACCACTGCAGCTTCTAAGGAACAGGTTAGACAAACATCTGCCAAGAATGGTTTAGGCATTGATGATCCTACTTAGATGACCTTTTGGGGTTTATCTCATCTCTGTGCTCTCTGATACTGTGGCTTTTCAGGCTTATTCTTATGAGCTTCTAAAAATGTTTGAAGATTAATGGTTAGCAATGAAATTGCTACTTCCACAGAGCATTAAGGCAGCTACGATACAATAGGATTGAAAATTGACAGCAACTTAGTGTATATTGAATTTAGAGAAAGTAAATTGCTTCCCGTAAACTTTACTGCTGTGTAATTGTCTAACACTTTTTTAAGAATGTCCCCTGAGAACCTAGAAGTGGGTTTTTTTTGGTTTTGTTTATTTCATTTTCTTTTTCTGGGGGCTAAACTGAAAATCCTAGATAAATTACACAACACTAGTTATATAAGGCAACAAACAGGTTTGTTATTTAGGAACTTTATGTAAATAGTAGAAGTCTTGCAGAAGCTATCATTACCTGCAATAGGGGCCACAGAAATGAAATGTAGAAATGCCTGATCATATTCAGCTATCCGGGTTAACAGAGTCAGGGGGCAATTCACTGAAAAGTAATAGGACCACAGGGTAGAACAGAGGCAGAATTCTGTTTGTAGGCGGATGCCTAAAGTTCCCCCCTGCTTCCTTCCTCCCTGAGAGACTTGCTCGGTGTTGCGATTATTGCTATGTTACGTGACTTCTCTATTCTTATCTGTGGTCTCCCCACACCCCCCTGTTGTTTAATCAGAGGTTTTCAGGTAAGGGCACATTACCACATCCATGAAAAATGTTTTGCTGCCATGTGATTTGGTAGTCAGTCATTACCTTGCCATCAGATAAAGCCTATCTGATTCAAGCATTTTATTCACTGTTGAATAAACATTTCTGATAATTTTATTTTTTTAATGGGAATAACTGAAAGAGTAAAGCTCAGTTATTGCCCCTTTGGAGGCATGCCAGCTTCAGAGGCGCCATCTTATTTCCTTCCAGTTTTCCAGCAGAATGCAGGTCAAATCTTTTTCCCCTTTATGAAATAGGTGTTACTGTCAATTTGGGTTGATGTCGGCAGGATTAGATCAGATTTGTAATGCCTTTGAACCAGGACCTTAGCCAAATTAAGGAAAAGAAAAGGAAGGGGAAAGTATGTAGCAGTGCTCTGTATGTAAACTGGGAGTTCAGATGTACCAATTGCCGTATAACTCCAGGCTAGTCTTTAGGTCTTTTCATCCCAGTGAATAGCACCACACTCCTCTGAATGCTGCTGCTTTCAAAGATAATACTAACATGTAGCCCAACAAAAGCCATGAAAAGCAGTGCTATTGGCCCTAAATCCTGCAAAACATATCATCCATGCAGGTGAGCTTGGAGTCTGGTGGAGACCTGGTTGCAGAATCAGGCCAGTGTTTGCTCCATCTGAGAAGTAGGGATGTTAGCTGCGCAGACAAGAGCTTGACAAGCAGGAGTTGATAGGAAGAGAGATTAAAGCAGGATTTCCAAGGTGCTACTGTGAATGGCCCTATCTTCTCTCCTCCTCCTCATGTGCAGTACCACGAGGTGTCAAGTATGCAACCATCGCTTTGCTCTCCCTGGGGTGAGGAGGAGGGAATCAGTGTGTGCAAACTGAGGCCATCGCAGCAAATTTTTAGAAGCGTTGGATAGGCGTGAGGGAACATTTATTTTTTAAAAAGAATGAAAAAATATAACTCCAATCAACAGTGTCAAATTTTATTTCTGATAAAAAAGATAAACATGAAAAAGGGGCATTTTGGGGTTTGTTTATATTTTTTCTGTGGAAGGAAAGATTTGGGAATTTAACACTTTTTTTTCCTCCTTTCTGAGACACGATTATAAAGAATTTTTCTTTTTTTTTTTTTAATGTGGGAAAAGAATTTGAGATGAGAAAAAAACTTTTTTCCACATTTCTTACAATTTCCTAAAACTTTCCAACACCATTCTCCATCAAGGGAGAAAAAATACGTGTGTGCGTGTGTGTGTGAGTCTGATAATTCCTTTAAGGCAGAAGACAAGTCTTCTATCTTATCTACTGTTTAGCTTTTTAAAAACAGAAAAGGCTTTAAGAGCTGGGGAGGAAATCCACTTTTTTGTTAGGGTTGGACAGAAAACCTTCAATGATCTTTGGCTGGAATGATAAATATCGTCATATAACCAATGTTTCATTTTCCTTTATTCATTACAATTCTATCTGTGAGTCAGTTCATTCTTTCAGCAGCATTGAATTAACAGAGGTGGCTAGCTTTTTTGTATTCATGGCAGAACTGCTCTTTTAATCTGATTTTCCTGGGACAATGGGCTAGTACAAATAGGTAAAGAAAACAAGTTCACTAATGTTTCAAATGAACAACTCCATCAATAATTATAAAAACTGCAGTGTTAATTGCACACTGAGTGTATCCTTTATTACTTATTGCAACCACTACCTTCGAGGTTGCCTGACTTTTCATTCAAACTCCTGTTACTTGGCCACAGTTATATGCAACATTCACTCCTCTCCAAAATCTTCCAGTCTTGGTTTCTGTACAAATCCTGTACAATACCTAGAGTCTAATGTCTTTCTTTTCCATTCTAACAGTCAAACTGCAGTTCTTTTTTCTGGCATTTTAGTGCTGGTATGATGCAATGAAGTGGTAATTTCTTTAGCACAGTTAGAATTTATGTGGGAACACGTATAACAAATCCATCACACAGAATTGGAGACAGGAGTGAAGTGTTGACAAAGGGCAGGGCTTCACGATAGTGTTTGTGTTAGCTCATTCTGCTTCTGGTAAAATTCAGTTTGCCATTTCCATAAACTGGGTCTGAATCCAGGTTAGTGATTGCAATCACACTGACTGGCATTAATGCTGAAGAGTATTGTCTTTAGAGAGATAGTCTGGGCTGGGCTGATTGTTACATGGGATAGTTAAATCCAGGTTGGATAAACAATGAGCCCTAAGGCAAGACAAGAGTGCTTGTGTTCTTTTCTTCCTGTTTCTTTTTTATGTTTTCCATAAACTGTTACAGCATTTTTTAGCTTGTTGAATGTTCCCATTATGAATAAATGCCTGATCTCTGAATGAAACTACTGCAAAAAGCACGTTTCGAAGGACATCTCTTTCAGAGAGTAGCAGTGGCTTCGCAGATTTTCATGCAAAGGCTTTTCATGATGTTTATCATTCAAAAAATTTGGAATACTATAAAATATATTGAATACATTGAACATTCACACTGCAGGATGTTGAACCATCTTACATTCTCAGTGCACCTCTAGGTTTTGTGTACCTTGGTTTTCGTGTCTGCTGAAGGGAATAATGTTATTTGCTAGGTTCTACAAAGAGACTTGAGATTGCTGTGAGCACATTAAACACACCAATGCACTGATGTTCATAAAGTTACGAATCCAAAACCTAAACTCTGTCAATGAGATTTTTAAGACTATATATAAAGACATAGTGAAAAAGGCTTATTTTTAATTTTTGAGGGATTGCCTGGGAAATCTTCCCCTTAATTGCTGCTTTTGAATGAAAAGGCTTCCAATATGTTTGTCTAACTCGGGCAGGTAGAGAGAATGGTGATCTTTCTTTTACAAATGGTTCTTTGAAAGGTGATAGATGATCTACTGAGAGGCAAATCAGATAGGAACATGAAGTCACATGGCAGCTTTTCCTTGGAGTGGTGGTCTCCTTTTGTTAACACTTGGGTGGTTGTGTAGTTCATCAGATTGGGTGAAAAGACTGTATCTGATCTCTGGCAATGAAAAAGCATCTGCTCTGTGGTGACCAGGGAGTAATAAAGCCTCTAATTGGGTGAGAGAGTGCTGGTGGACAGGTGCTTTCCTGTGTCCTCCAACATCTGTAAACTCCTTTACAAGGTTTAGGAGGTTCTTAAAGGAAGTTTACACAAAAGTTGCCTGCACACTTTTGCATGCACACTTTTTTTTTCCTTCTCCTCCCCAGCTCCTTTGAAAAGCTGTGCTTTGAAAGTATACCTGTGAAGCTGGTAAAGCATAATGAAGTGTTCTGGCTTTCTGCTAGGACAAGTATCTTTTCAACTCCCCAAAATTCCCTTTGCTTTTGCAGTTTAGCCTGCTCAAAGCCAGCAGCCTGCATGTGTGCGTAGTTTTGTTTCCCAAAGATACAATCATCTGCAACACATCTCCTTAAATAAACAGCCCCCTCCTACAAAAGACAGGTATGCCAGGGGTCATAAAGGTCAGTTCTTTGTTAGGTTCATCACCCTGCAGTTGGAAATTTCCTTTGTGAGAATTGCCTACATATTCACGCATATATAAATAGCCTAGTTTATTTGAGAGCTAAAAATCTGTGAATACAAGCTTATATATTATATGAACATATATATGCGTGCACAGCCTACAAAAAGAAAGCCATATATCTATGACTTTTTGAGCTAAGTTATATGCAGTCCCTTGTAGACACAAACCAAACCAAGTAACTCCACTGACAGCCTTACAAGAATGCAAGGTCTGTTATGTATTAAGTGGATGGAGTAAAAGAGGTCACAGTTTATTGTTTGTTCTTGGGTTGCTGCTCAGTTTTGCTAGGGTGGAGAGCTGCGGGGCACATTTGGAAGGCAAAGTGACTGGTAGAAAAGGTCCCTGAAAGAACATGAATTAGGATTGACGGCCTTGAGATCTGCCTGTGACTGGGGGCATTGTTTTTTCTTTTTGAGCAAAGGGGTGTTGGCTTCTGGAATATGCTCCTCTTCGTACCTGTTCAGGATCTCACATCTGTGTATATTGGGCTACTCCAAAACATTTTGTTTCCCAGTGTCGCTGGCAGCAGATTTCAGTATGCCAGCACATTGGCATATGAACCACGAGCACATCAAGCCCTCACGATTACAGCGAGAGCTGCTGCATTTGTCTCTGAGCAGAGAAACCCAGGCATTCATCTGTGAGTGCCACGGCAAACATAAGGGAGTATTTATTACCATACAAGTTGTTTGAGAGAGCCAAGGCATTTTGCTGGGGAACTGTGCCTGTGAGCAAACCCCACTTTGGTATGTGCACTCCAGTCAGTGCATCAGGAGGTTGTTTAGAAATCTTGAAGGGAGTGGAGGGTGGGTTGCTGGAGCCTGTATAACATCTGTAGTTCATATGATGTTACTTGGACAGCAAGGTCAGATAGAAAGATAGAAAAGCAGGAATGGTAAATCACTGAACTCTTTGCTATTCTGAGGGGAACATGTGATGAGCTTGTAAGCATCTGTGTGTTTTTCTTAATATGAAGGGCTATGATGAGCAGGTATACCTACAGAATTTCATCAAACCTGGTAAAGCTGGACTGCTATGGCTGAGTGCAAGGTTTATCTCAGTTGCTGTTAACAGAGGTGTATCAACTGATCAGGAATTATTAGAGGGGTATGAAGGAGGTGATCAGGTGATCAGCTATGTGCACCTCTTTTCATCAGCAGGATTCCTTTGCCAGTGTATTCTAGTTCATTGTTGCAAGTTTAAAATAAGAACTGAGGAGATGGAAATGAGGAGAGGAGCAGGGAAGTGGTGCTAGAAGCTGTGTTTTCCAATTCAACAGCTCAGAATAAAACCCCAAGAGATTCTTACTCCTGTGCTTGTGCATGCATCCCCTTTCCTCTTAGATGTCTTTTGTCCCCCTTACCCTCTTCCCTCCCTTGCAATTTCACTTGTTATTGGGAGAAGCTGGGGAATTTCTTTCTGCCCTTCCAAAGACCAGTGTGCTCTGCACCCAGCATGCCCATGTGCACAAGCACTTCACTGTATTTGGGCCTAGCCAAGGAGATGAGGGGAAAATGTTCTATCACTTCTGTACCCTATAGTTGGTGTTACTCACTCCTCCAGTGTGATCCAGAATCCTTCTTGCAACGAGTGCTGCTGTCAGCCAGAAGAGATGCCTTCCTCCTGCCTGCTTTCACTGCAGAATGGGTCCTGTGAAAGCTATGTTCTCCCTTGGGTGAGAAGGCAAGAGAGCATCTCTTTCACATCAGTTGTGCAAGAATACACCAAAACCTCTCTGACTTTTCAGGTTAACTTTGAGTGTTGGCAAGGCTTGGCTTGTTAAGCAACAGCTGATATGTGAGACTTCTCCACAGCAGTTTACTTTAAGACCTGAATGTTTTTCTGTCGGCAGAACATCTGTGGTGGAGAAGAGGAAGAATAACCTGAATAAATCAGTCTGAGTAGCACACAGCATCCTTTCTAAACATCAAACAGTCAAAACTTCTGGAACTCAGTTATCCCTCTTTTCATGCCAAATTTAATGCCTGATTTCAAACTATTCCTCATTTTTTAAGTAAATGAGAGGAGAATTGGAAGAACTTCTAGT
This sequence comes from Coracopsis vasa, assembly GCA_026283785.1. Taxonomy (NCBI): domain Eukaryota; kingdom Metazoa; phylum Chordata; class Aves; order Psittaciformes; family Psittacidae; genus Coracopsis; species Coracopsis vasa. The sequence goes on from JANHGB010029547.1 coordinate 12,513, forward strand.
AACATCCTACTAAGTGAGTAGGAGGTAATAAATACAGTGGATAAATGACTTTTAAATAACAAGAAATTGCTTATTAGGTTTTGTTTTTCTCTGGAAGAATCAGTAGCCTAGCAGCTGTTACTGTCTGAAAATTGTATCCATGTACTTTTAATATGCAAAGAAGAAAATATTTCAGTTTGAGGTGGTGGACTGAACCTTGGAACAAACCGGAGGCACACTGGTCAGTTCTTGATTCCTTTGAATTTAAATCAGAAGCCCTTCTAGAAAACGTGACTTAGTCAAATGCAAACTTTTCATTTAATAATAGTATGAAATATAATGATTCTATGAGATACTGGAGGTCAAAAGCTGTAATCTGGAAGTTTTTTTAAACATAAGGGCTATGCATCTGTGAGTAAAATCTTGGAGGTCTTGGGCGGAATACAGGTTGGGAAGTAAAAAATTAGATTAGATAGTATTACCTACATTCCTGCTTGAAATCTGTGAAGTTTCTTTGTTGTTTGACTGGATCCAAGGTAATATGAGTAAAAATCTTTCCTTGTAGTGTCTTGAACTGTCCAGTAAGTTCCCAGTTATTCAAGCAATTTGAAACAAGAGGTGTAGTATTAGATAAATAACATCTATCAAGCAGCAGAGTGAATTCTTAGCAATGACAGACATATTCTAATTTAGTATCAGTCCAAAGAATGGTTAGTGGCAAGATCAACTATCCCAACCCCTTACAAAAACCAGGGCTGATAACAGAGCTTCACCCAGGGATCTTAAGCTCATTCTGGTTATCCAGACCTCCTTCTTCCACAGCATGGATGAGGACCACGTGAGAGGGCCTGGAGACTCTCCATTGCCACCTTTCCTCCCCATGCCATGGAGGTATGCTTGTGCTTGCAAGCTGTGCCTCTTGATACCACAGCATCACTGCAGTATCTGTTGCACAAGGGAGCTCCTGGGGTCACAGGATTTGTATGTACAGTAGGCTTTGATCCAGCTAGCACTCCTCTCAAATCACTGAGTCGCCTATAAGTCTTAATCTTTCCCATGATGCAACATGTAGACAACTGCAAGGACCTGTCAAATTCAATTTATTAGGAAGGAAAGTTTTAAGCAGTGTACAGGAAAGCACCACTGCTCCACATCAGAGAAACATAAACAGAGAATAAGCCTTAAGCTTTTTTGGTATGGGAAGCCTGGAGATATGAAACATCACTCAGTGACAACTACGAGTTTTTCATATGTAAGTGGGTTATTATACGGCTGAAATGAGACTCCTGAGGCATCAAAATAGCACCAAAAGCAATCTTGGAAAAAGTGGGAGCGGTACTGTACACTCGCATAACTTTCATAAAAATACATCTTGAAGGAAGAGAATATATTAAAGATTGCTGAGCCTTTGGAAGTAAGCAAGCACCTCAGGAGAAATTGAAAAAGTGGAGCTCACTTGACAAGACAAAGTTGATTCTCCTTCTTGACCCAAACAGAATATTGCTATCTGGAATCTTCCTACAGCAGCATCCTTTTTTGTAACCAAACATATTTGCAGCATGCTTTACGTTTAGAGGTGTCCCAGTCACTGCATGAATGCTCATCACTGTGCTTCTGCTTGAATTGACCTGTGGTGTGGACTTTGATGGAATCTCACCTGTTTGCCCCTGTAGAGAATTTTGCCTGTGGGTTTTACTCAAGACATTTGAAAGTTCCTTTGAATCTGTCTTTCTGGAGCTTGGAGTTTAAACTGCTGTGCTTTGAGTGGATTTACTGGAATGGGGAGAACTGCATGTTTTAGAAATAAATTCATCTTCCACCTGCTTAAATTAAAATACACAAGACGTGGCAACACAGGAGCAATTAATTTCAATAGTAACATTAGCTAGTTATTTCAGAGGCAAGTCTGGGTGGCAGTGTGCATGTCAGATTGTACAGCCATTCTTCATCAGGTGATCTGATGCAGACACTCAATTGATTTTGCTGGCGCTCGTCTGACTTGCATGGAGTGAAAAGTTGGTCTGTGGCATCTCCTGTGTCAGCTTCTTGGAAATCTCAGTCCTACCTTTGCTCAGCTGTGCTGATTGTACTTGCCTTTTCCTCTCATGTGCTTGTCACAGTCTCTCCTTTGCCATCTGAACAAGACACAGTGATCTTGTTGTAGGATAATGCTATTTTCATGTACCTTATCAGCTCCATATTTTGACTTCCAACAGAAGGGCATCCACAAGAACAAATTAAAGATGACAGAGATTTTGGATGTAGAGGTGCAATGTGTTTGAGTGAGCAACTTGGCTTAGCGTTCATATTCATTTAAGTGGAGACTTTTTTCCCCTCTGGTGGTACCACTTTCACACCTCTAAGTAAGAGGATTTTTTTGCCTTCAGTAGGTGTGGTGAAGAAATCTGACTCTTCTTCTCAATAGGGAAAGGAGGGGGTTGTTTATCACTTCACCCCATCTACAAAGTCTGGCCTGCTAACGTTGTTGCTTATGAGTTCGAGTGTGAGAATATATTTCACAGCTCATATGAGAGTTTGCTACTTTAACTGTTGAGTTCTTGTGGCTGTTGGTGATGCAATCATGTTGGGAAGGTGCAGCTCCAGGCAGAGAAACTTTTCTTTGAACTCCTCCTGCTACAGCTATTAAAAATAGGTCAGGGTAGAGAAAAGTAGGTCTAGTTTTCTAGAGTATATTAAACTAATCCATCTTGCACTGTAGACTGTAGATCACGAGAACAGTGATAGAGCCTGTCTTATGAACATTAACAGTTTTACTCAGTCAAAACCAGTTGGATATACAAAATTGTATCATACATTGGGTAAGAAGGGTTAAAAATCTGATGTTTCCAGTAATTAATTCATTTTTTTAAACTCTTCCCCCTCCTCACACCCCAAAAAACAGAAAAGAAAACAAAAACCAAACAAACAAGCCAAAAACAAAACAAAACCCCAACAGTTTGGCTGCCAGATTCTGGCTTTGTTTAATGAATTACTTTCCACAATGGTAAATTAAAAAAGAAATCCCACAATAACAAATCAAGATGAACAGGTAAGCAGAGATTTCAGAGATATAAAGGAGGATTATTATAAGCTAAGCCAATGCATGAAAATGATGAATACTGGATGACAGAGAAATCACCTGTTTAGAGCTACTGTCTGAATGATATTAAAGATATTGATTGACCAAAATGATGTATGGATAACTTCTGTGAGACTTGCATGCAAGGAAGTAGTTCTCTATGTTGGGTCGTGCTTTCGCCCTGTGCTGAATCAGTGTTACCCAAATAAGCTCAGCTCAGTTGATTTAATTTGTATTTACGGGAGTTGTATCTCACAGTTTCTATGTTCTGCATTGCTTCTATCTTCATGGAAGCCAAATTTTTCAGACACATTTAAAAAATGTAAGAGGCTTGAAATCCTCTAAGTGTGAGATCTCAATACTTTCATTATGAGGCTTGTGAAAACTTTGAGTTCTTTTCCTATTTCAGAGGAGGATGCTTTAGGGTGGTAGAAGAGATTGGTTCTTTCTTCATCTTTTTGTTTGCCCATGTTAATTAGAGAAAAAATGCACCAGAAAAGCTTTGCTGTCTTAGCTGGACTTAACAACTCTCCCTTGTGAGAGAGTGATCTCTCACAACAGATCTCTCATCATCCAGGATGCAGGAATAGAGGGAAGAAGGAAGCCAGTCAAATGAGTACATGCTGCAGAGGTTCATACCATGGTCCAAAGGAGATCACGTAACTTGGGATGTCTTCAGCTGTGTTATCCTGGGGCTCTGTGGCAGCTAGGGTAGCATTGCCCACAGTGATAGGTGAAAAGGAGGAGTTCAGAAGGCATGTTGAGGATCCAGGTAACCCTTCTTTCTTCCAGAGAAGTAGAAAACAAATGCATACCCTGCAGTTGTCATCAAAAGTAAATAGGGGGTTCCAGGGAATTGGATTGGCCCAGTGCTCTTTCTTTATCCCAGGGCTGATACAAAGCTTGGTGGAGTTACCTCGGCGTGATATGAACACTGGTGACAAGCCCAGTTTGGGGCCACATCAATAAATCATTGATGCGTTCATAAATCACTTTCAGAGTTGCTGTTATATCTGGATGCACTCAGGTAACTTACGAAGCAGCCCTCTATTTGACCGTGTGCTCTGACCTGGTAAAAAGAAAAAAAATATGTCTTTACTTCACAAATTTTTAGATTATCTCACCATTTTCCTTTCCAAATTTACAACAGCTGGTGTAAAATAAAAAACCACAAACGAAAAAAACCCAAATGAATGAACCAGACCCAACAACCCTTCACCCTGTACAACTGCAGAACTTGTGTGGTTTTGGTGAGGATGTGTTTTGCTAGAAGCATAATCCAAAGGTACTTTCCAGAAATGCCGAGAACTGTTTGACGCATTGCTTTAATTTGTTGTGGCCATTATGGTTGCTATGATATTGTCAAAGTTCCCAAGGGATGACCCTGACCTGTGTTTGATCATGGCCAGTTCAGACGTCTTTTTGGCAGGTCTGGCAGAATTAAACTTGCTGGCCCAAGGTAAAAGAGCTAATGCCTGTCCGCTCCTGCCACCAAGCTGGGAAGTGCCCTGAAGAAAACTTGGGCTGGCTGCCATTCCTTTTGTGTGATGAGAAATCTGGGGAAAGTAACAGCTGTTTTGGGAAGGCTGCTCTTTCCTTCCATCAGCCCTGCATGCTGTTCATACCCCTTTGCACCCTGCCTTCCTGCCCACAACAGTAAGCTTGGCTTTCCCAGGCTCTGGCATAGGCAGCAGCAGGGATTTTGCTGCCTCAAGCATCTCCTTTTATTACTTGGGCTGAGTCAAAACAGTCACTAGTACTCACCGCACCATGGATATCTTGAAAAGGCTTAGACAATTTGTGTTGCTTAGTATGACTGTATCCTGCCCCAGAAGCTTTTGTATCTCCATGTCTTCAATCTCACCTTGCAGGAGGATCGAAGAGGGGTGCTTGTGTAACGACTGTGATGTGGAAGGAGCTAAACACAGTGATTTTTTTTCTTTCTTTTTATTTTTTAATTCCCCAGACTCCTAGGTTGCCCCAGAACTTTGTTGCACCTCAGATATCTGGGGAAGAGGAGAAGAAAACTTAGGTTTCCTGCCAGTAGTTATTTTACATAGGCAAAGCACAGGAAAACTAGAGGAAAGGGAAGGCAGCACAGAGAATGATCTCAGAGAGGAAAAGACAAAATGCAGAAGCCAGAGACTTGCTTGGAGCCAGCTGGCCCCTTAGCTGGCCTGCTACGGGCTCTCTCCAGCTGAAAAGCAGCCTGCTGAACTTCTACCCTTTCGTTTGAGACAAAGCAAGTGGCTGCACATTGGATGGTATGGCAAGGGCCTGGTTTCCACTTTATGGATTAAAGGGTCCTGCCTGAGTTAGTCCAGGAACAGCAAAAGTATAACTTCTTCATCTCATGTTGGCTGCAGAGGTTTGATTCTCTGAGAGGCTGCCTTCCAAGGACTTTTCAGCAAACAATAAAATCATGAAACAGAGCTAGACTTAATGGTCCTTAATTGAGCAGATCTCCCCTGGAATGAGTGAGTTGTTTACTGCTTTGCAGCCCACAGAAATTTGATCCAGCACTTGGTTTTTGACTCTTATTTTCCGTTTGAGATTGAAGGAGAAATGGAAAGAAAAAAGAAAACAAACAGTGAATTTTGAGCTGAATTCTGCTCCCTAGTGTTTTTTGATGTTTCTAGTGAGTTGCAAAGGAGCAAGGAAATTTTCCTGGTGTAAGGAGTTCTCAACCAGCATACCTGACTCTCCTTCTACCTCCACCTCTGCAGCATCTTGTGTCTAACATAGTGAAGAGATAGGTGCAACTGCTACATTGCAAGCTGGGTACCAACAAGCTTGGCTGCCATGGAGGTCTTTCAGAGCCATTCCTACTTGTCAGCAGCTCTGAGATGGATGGATAACTTTGGGAAACATGCAGAGCATGACTTCCTAGGTTGGGAGTGGATCTTTATAGCATTTGGTTATTACAATTTCTTGAGCATGAGAAAAAAAAAGCAGGCAAAGAGGACAGAATGGGTGGAAATAAGATTTACGTGATCAAGACATCACTAAGTTTTGCATAGAAAAACTTTTATTTGCACTGTAAATATCTGTGAGTTACCTGAAGTAATCTGGTTTTGCCTCATGACCACAAGAATACAAGTTCCCCATTACCCCAGGTAATCTAGAAAATAGGAAGCAGATAATGGGACGTTTCTGTCACCACTGAGGAGGGCTCCCATTAAATTGCTTGTAGGTCTTTGGAAAGGTCACTCAAAGCTTAAGCAACCCCCTGTTGTTTGACAACATCAGAGCTCAAACACCATGATCCTGGAGAACTCTGCTCTTTGAAAAAGGGGGATGTTTAATTACCTTTTGAAAGCTGGCAGCAGGACAGGATGCAAGGATGTTTTCTTTCTTTTGTGTCAATTGAACAAGTTACTATTTTGGTACATGAGAGCAAGTAACCCACCACACTGGAGGAGACTGTCCCTTCCTCTGACCTGCTGTTGGGAGAAAAGCAAAGGCAGGAGGATATTAGTGAAGGTGAGCCTGCTGCAGGAAGGAAGCCTTGACATAAGAATGTTTGTGGAAGGGGAGGCAGAGGCTCCTGGTGCCGTTCTTAATGCTGTATCGCAATGTCAATTCCGTTTGCCTTTAAATATATACTTATTTATTAGCCTTGCTTTACAGGAAGACATTGGTGCAGTTGCAGGAAATCGACTGCTGTCACTTTAATGAAATTTGCTTTCATCATCAAAGGAACTGGCAAACTGGTTGCAGGAGTTTTAATTTTTAGAATTGCAATGCATCTGCTCCCTCCCAGGGGCTCCCTTTCACAGCATTTTTTTTATGCTTCTCAACTATATTTTTTTCCTTTTTCTTTTTTTTCCCTCCCAAGGATTTGGATTTGTGGCATTTAAACAAGCTAAACAGAAACTGCACCTCAGGGAGAAACATTCTCTTAAGTAATTGAAAATAAACTTGGATGGCATGCCTTGTGTATTATACACATTCAGCTGTGCACATGGTGGGAACGGAGCATTAAACATGGTACCTACCACTGTAAAGAGAATGTAAACGTATGTGTCACATATGCTTGTGGTAAACATAAAAGAGATGCATATGAGGAAAAGATCATTCTGTTTGGGTATCTCCAGCCAAATCTGGCCAAGAGATGGAGTATCCCTCATCCTCCTTTCATGTTCGATTACAGTACCTGTAGTAAGAACAAGCACTTACTGTGCTAGTTCTTCCTTCCATCAGCATTCATGGGGATTTGTTTTTGGCTTGGTGGAGGGGCCTCGCTCAGCAGTGCCCAGGGTTTTGTGGCGGAATACAAAATCTAAAGCAGATTTGTCTCATGAAGGCAAGCTGCCTGACCAGCAGGCAAACCAGCTCAGTGAACAGGGAAGGAGTTTGGACCTACCAAGTGTTTAGTAGGGCAAGTATAGCCTTGTACAGACATGGCAGTCTTAGGAAATGGAAGTCTGGCTAGGAACAAAAGTTGATGCTGTAAATGTAAGAGTTGTTTATCCATGGTGTGGTACATATGGTATATATGGAAGAATCAGATCTGAGTTTGATGTAGCAATGGGTTTATCTGTTCATCATGCGCAAATTACATAGTCTTCCTGAACTCTGTTCTTTAGCTATGTACTTACTTATTTTGGCTGGGATAGAGGTAATTTTGCTCATAGTAGCTTGCATGGTGTTGTATTTTGAGTTTGTGATGAAAACAGTCTCAATAACACAGAGAGGGTTTATTTATTGCTGAGCAGTGCTTACACAGTGTCAAGGTCTTTTCTGCTTTGCATACTGCCCCCCCAAGCGAGGAGGCTGAGCGTGCACAAGAAGCTGGGAGGGGACACAGCTGGGACAACTGACCCCAACTGACCAAAGGGATACCCCATACCATATGACACCATGCCCAACAGTAAAAGCTGTGGGAAAGGAGGAAGGTAGTGGGGATATTCAGAGTTATGGCATTTGTCTTCCCAGGTAACTGATGTGTGATGGAACTCTGTTTTCTGGAGATGACTGATGGGAAGTAGTGAATTAACTCCTTATTTTGCTTTGCTTGTGCATGCGGCTTTTTCTTTACCTATTAATCTGTCTCTATCTCAACCCATGAGTTCTTGCCCTTTTACCCTTCCGATGCTCTTCCCCATTCCACTGTGGCTGTGTGGAGCGGAGCTGCGTACCAGGCTTAAACCATGACAAGCTGGTAGACCACAGTGTTCACTGGCTTTTCCTAACCTTTGAAGATCTATTTGCATAGGTAGCCCAGAGCTCCTGTGCCTGCAGTAGCCATTGTCTCTGGTGCTAATGGTTAGCTTTGCTGTGGCCAGGCAAAGCAAGTGATTAAAAATTTAGGCAGTATTAAGAAAGGTCAGCCATGCATCAGGTGTTCATCACCCCTCACCATAGACAAGCAGTGACCAGTCTTGGAGGCCACAGGCATGATAGACCTTGGCAGGCTGGACACAGCCACACCTGAGCTTGCTCAGCTGGACTCCAAAGGCAGCCTGGAAACCCCTGTCCAAACAGCCTCTTATTAGGCTTGGAGGTGCTGAGAGTGATCTTACTGAAAACTGTTCTGCTGATGGTCATTTTGCTTGGTATGAAGGACGCGGTGGTTGTGCAGTGTGTATCCCTGAACTGGAAGTGTGGCATTTGTGATGCCTGGGTGATTGGTTTAAATGACACATATTAAGCAGAGGGATATTGGCTAAGACAGGTAAGCAATGCTAATTGCATACCAAAGGAGCACCACAATACTAATAGATGGAAAACAGCCATGTGAGATATCTCAAATCTGTTGTTGCTGGTCAGTGCTAATGCTGATTTATCCTTTCGGGTGCTGTGCAGCTTTGGCTTCATGTATCTTTGACAATGCAGTTTTCTTCATGTTCTCTGAAAATATCACTGACAACAAAAAGATCTCAGCATCTGACTGTATATACTGGATCCCAGGTGCTACGCATCTTATCAAGAGGAGGTGTAATTATGGAAGAGGAGTTGTCCTGTAGTATTCTAAACATTCTGTGTAATGCCTATTCTAGGTGTTAGAAACTAGTCTTCAATAAACCCTCACCCATTTTCCTCATCATCTCAAGCCTAGCTTAACAGGAAGGCTTACATCATGATTACCCTGTGAACAAAGATATACCCCTCGCCCCAGCCTCGCTGGAAATTCTTGCACTATAATTGTTTCTGACAAAGTGAACGTATAAGTAAAATATTTTTTGCTTTGCCATGCACAGCAACAATTTTGTGATGACCCTGTTTGACAGCTAATTGGCTTCTTACCAAAAGTGAAAACAATAGATACCTATTTTCAGCTGGGAAAGCCACACTCAGTATGTTCCCTGGCCAAGATAAAGCACTGAAGCAGCATGACACAAAGTGCTCCAAGCTCCGTCTATGGCTTTTCTTTTTTAACAGGTCTGCTGATCAACTTACCTCTTTTTCTCCCATGTCTTCTCTCTTCTAAGAGTTCTAAGAAAGTATGTTTTCCTATAGTCTAGATTTTTCTTTTGCACCAGACGAGTATGTATGTGCGTGTTGCTTCTTGAGAACAGACATGGAACTCTGTGTGTTCACAGACTTGGTGAGAAGCTGAGAAGTCCTGACATGATGAAAAAATATTGCTAGCTAGACTGAAAATGAAACCTGAGAAAAATGTTTGACATATCTCTAGCTATTATTGTTTCCTTGGTACATATTGTTGCTATGTTTAATATGTGGAAACTGGTGAGAATAAATCAGATTGCTAGAAATATTACTCATACTTGAAATGCTAACTGCTGTAACTGACAGAGGAACAGTAAATTATCTTTACACATGCCAGTGGGTAAAAGAGAACAGTCATTCAACCTTTGCACAGATGTATTCAAAATATACTTCCCAGATGTGACTAAAGTTGGAAAAGGTTTATCAAAATCTAGATTTGTGGAATGAAAATGTGCATGTTTATTCTAAGTTAGAATATTTTACAGTCTTCCTTTTTAGCTATTCTTCGTAAATGCAGCAGTTCCTATTAAACTCAGTACAGGCAGGATGTGTAAGTACAGAACCAAAAAACAAAATCAAAGCAGTTCCTGCTTCAAGCATCTTTTGCACAATCTATATGCTCTTGAATTTCAGTTTCCTTCCCCAGTAGAACAGTCCTGATATGTAATTTTTTTGCCCTTTGTCCCCCTTACCCCAGTTTGCCTTTGTCAACCATAACAGCACATGAAGCAGATGCTTTTAAATCTTCAAGCCCACAAGATTCCAAGAGCTATGAGTCTCTTCGTACTATACTAGCATCTTTCTGAGGAAGGAGGTATAGCAGAAGACAAGGAGTTTTGTAAGGAGAGCTTTCTGGATCCCACCACCCATGGCTCCCTGGTGGGTGGGGAGAGCATGTAGTGCCCCTA
>JANHGB010029548.1:0-17882 GCA_026283785.1 Coracopsis vasa
CTTGGAGCAAGCTGCTCTAGTGGAAGGTGTCCCTGCCCGTGGCAGGGGTTGGAGCTGGATGAGCTTTAGGGTCCCTTTCATCCCAAACCATTCCATGGTTCAAGCAGCAGGGATGTTGCAGCTGTAAAAGAAGCAGGGATAAGTTGCTCCCCAAAGCAGCTGTAACGTTTCCCACATCTACAAGAATCCCATTTATATAAAGGTTGCAAGGGGTAAACCACAGAAATACCTTATGGCAAGAAGTTTTTCCCCCATGGTTTTTCTTCTGTGTTGTCATTTCCACAGGGAGAAGATAATTTCACTTACTGTCCAGCAACGGGCCTAGCTAAAGGAAATGAGCACTCGGGATTTGCTGGCTGGGCATTCCCATTTCCAGGGGTGCTCCTCATGGAGGAGTTCATCAGTGAAGATGAAGAAGCTGAGATAGTTGAACTGATGGATCGGGATGACTGGAAACCGTCACAGTCTGGCCGGAAGAAACAGGTCTGACTTTAGCAGCACATTTGACCTTAGGTCCTTTAGGAAGGGAAAGCTGTTTTCAGCTGTACCCCCAAATCTTTAGATGTTTCATTAAAGGTTTTCCTTTGAAAGCAAGAATTACTTGTCATTAAAGTCAACTTATGGCAAAAATATGTGATAGTTACAATAAACAGCATTTTTATGCATGTTCAGGCATTAAAGTATACACCATCTCCAAGCCAAAGGAGTGGGTGCCTTGGTTTGACTTTACAGGTGGGACATCTAATTCCAGAGAGATTAATGTGGCTTCACTGAGTCCTTTTGCACCCTGGTGACCAGGTCACTGGAAGAAATGAGAACAGGACTCAAAGGCTTGACCGTGAGCCCTGCAGGGATCGCAGCCTCTCCAAAGAGTTACCCTAGATTTTTCCTTAACAGTAACTCTCCCCTCACCCTCTTTTCCAACAGGACTATGGTCCCAAAGTGAACTTCAAGAAACAAAGGCTGAAGGCTGGCAGCTTTACCGGTTTGCCAAGCTTTAGCAAGAAGATTGTGGCACAAATGGAGGCCTGCTCTGTGCTGGGTGGTTTCTTACCTGTTGAACAATGTAACCTGGACTACATGCCAGAGAGAGGTTCTGCCATCGACCCCCACTTTGACGACTGGTGGCTCTGGGGAGAGCGTCTGGTGAGCTTAAACCTGCTCTCAGAAACCGTGCTATCCATGTCTTGTGATTCAGAGGACAGCATCCAATTATTTCCCACTTCCAGCAAAGAAAACAGGGGATTAAATCCCCCGGGATCTTTTACACAGACACCACCATGCCAAAACCCAGGCGAAGAGGGACCCAACTACACGTTATCCCCATGGCTCGTTCCAAGCCGGGAGGTGATTGTTGCCATTCCCTTGCCGCGGCGGTGCCTGGTGGTGCTCTATGGCGAGGCTCGGTACCGCTGGAAGCACGCCATCCACCGCAGGCACATCCAGCGCCGCCGCATCTGTGTCACGTTCCGGGAGCTGTCTGAGGAATTCAGTGCAGGGGGAAGGCACGAGGAACTGGGTAAAGAACTGCTTGGAATAGCTCTTTCCTTTCAAGGCAGGCCGGTGTGAGCAGCGAGAAGCAGCCGGAGTTGCCTTTTGTTAGGGAATACGGAAGATAAGCTGTACAAGTGGTTATTCCCAAGGTGTGTGTACAAAGATATGCTCAAATGAGCTTATTTTTTGATAAGAAGCAGAAATAAAGAGTGTGCAAGAAAAGGATGAGCTGCTTGTTTCTCCCAAGGCTGACCTGGGCATCAGGAGAAAGTCAGACGTGAGCTGTTGTATTCACTAGCTGTACTGTAACAATGCAAAAAGCAAAGAGCCAGTGCTTAAATACTTCAATGTAACAAAGGAAGAAACTTAGAATCATTAAACTGAGCTGAGTATCAAACAGCACAGATTGAGCCCACACCCTGCGGCTGATTTCAACCTTTCCTGGCCCATAGATGATCCTGTCGCATTGCTTTTCGCATTGTACTGTGCCGGAGGGACACAACTACCTCCTAACCCACTTCGGGTAGATCCTTTAGAGATCCACTCTCCAGGGGAGGACGGTAAGCATCTCTCACAGATAGTCCTGGGAACTAATTAAAGTAATTATCCTTTGCTGAAGATTCATGCTTTAACAGGGAGGGTTAATCATAAATACTGTGTGACCCATATCTTTTGGGACCATAGAGCAGCATTTGCAGAGGGCTGATGCTGACTCTTCTGCAGCTTGGACGTTGTTCAGAGCAAAGACCTGCACAGACTGTGTTGTTTTCTGACCATTTCTCATCTCTGAACCCCGCTGTCAGCTCTCAGTAGCAAAAGCCTGATTTTGGGAATAAGCTGGGCAACAGACTGCAGCACTGGCGGCTCTCATCCTTTTTCCTGGCACCTCCAGCAGTCAGGTTTGAATCATGCCTTGTACCTAAGACCCAAGAAGTCATTTGCAGCAGAAGCTCATTTGAGGCCATCTGTCTGCTCTGTGCAAACTCCTGTGCTCTTGAAAATGAAGTTGTGCCATGGAAGAAGTGTGATCCTTTAATAAACACAGTTGTGTTGTCAGAACCATTCGGCGCAGTCACACCTACAGCAGCAAAACACTTCACAGTGCCACCTGGTTTCAGTTGGTAAGGAAAGGGGAGGCACTTATACATGGACATCAGTGTCCATAGCGCAGCACAGAGGTTTTACTGTATAGTAATGTACTGCTGACAGTGCCGGGGAGGGAGCTCCTCACCCAACAAAACAGTTACTAAGGGTCAATTGGGTGAATCAGGATGTATTTTATCAGTTTAAGCTAACAGATACAACCACAGTCCTTTTTGGCTGCAATGAACCAGTTGCAGCTAAGCCCAGTATTTAAACAGTGGTGGACACCAGCTAGGCAGTAATTCCAACAGGGACCCATAAGCAGGGCTCCCACAGGCAATCCCAAATCCCAAACCTCCATCCAGACCAGCTACCTACGTGCTCCAGCAGCTGCTTCAGCAGTCCCAGCATGGCCTCTCCAACAGAAATCCATCACAGCCGGCCAACTCATGACAGGCAGGCCACGCTTGCTCACAGCGAGCTTTATCCCAGGGGATTTCTCCTATGCTGCAACCTCTCCAGCTCACTCCTGAAAGCAGGGCCTTGTGCTCACACAGTTCCTAACCTTTTTCCAGCAGGCTGGTGTGACCAGCACTGTGCTGCTGGTATCCACAGGGCTCAGAAGCCATAGAGAGCATGATGTCCCCAGGCCAGCACCTGGAGCTGCTGTCAGAGCAGAGGACCTTCAGTCACATAGGAGGACAATCAGCAGAGGATATTCAGCCTGCTGGAGCTCAGCACAATGCCACATGACAGGATGAAACCCAGGGCAGGCTTTTGGAGCTGAACCAAGCATTGAGCCCAAGTCCTGAGCCACTCCATCAGCCTGCTCTTTGCTCAAACACCAGCAATCAAGTAATTCCCATTAATGTTTGGCCCTTATTTCCAAAGCTCCCTTTTAGATCTATATTGTGCTCTCAGCCTGTTAAAACACTGCCTGTGCATGTACCTGCTGTTTCATTCTCTCTGCAGTGAAAGCAGATGATGATTGATTCTGATGAATCAGAGTGCCACAATAACAAGATACACAATATTGGTTCGTTCTGTGCTCTGCATTTGTTAGCTGAACTTTTCTGCCTCAAACAAACAATAGGGGAAGCTGCTGTTCCTGCCAGAGTATTCCAGCTCTTCCGAGTTGGTATCTTACATTTGAAAACATGAAAATAACTAAATACTGAGTCCAAACCTGAGGGCTTTGTCCAAATGTCTTTGAAGTCCAAAACCTGATCTAGTCACTACACAGTCATTGTTGTGTCTATCTTTTGACATTCTTCACCAGTTAAACAGCCTCTTGAGCATCATCATAGATCACAATGCAGTTACACACCCATTCATCTGTAGAATCATAGAATGGTTTGGGTTGGAAAGGACCTTAAGATCATCCTGTTCCAACCCCATGCCATGGGCAAGGACACTTCACACCAGACCAGGTTGCCCAAGGCTTTGCCCATCCTGGCCTTGAACACTGCCAGGGATGGAGCATTTACCTCTTCTCTGAGCACCAGTGCCTCACTACTCTCATAGGGAAGAACTTCTGCCTTATATGTCTTAGCTTTTAATTTTGATGAGTATTTTGGCTAGTATTGTTCATGTAAGACAAGCTGTAATGGTCTTTATGTTATAGGAATTCCTATTACAGCTGTTTATCTCTTTAACCAAGATTGGCACTTCTAAAACACACACCAAGAGGTAGGCCCTCATTAAAAGGAAGCATCGCCTAAGTGTTATCTACTTGTGTATGTTAAAAGCAGAAGGATGATATCTGAGCAAGCTCTTGTGAAACAAAGGCAAAACCCAAGTTAACCCATAGAGGATGCTGGAGGACTTGAGCTGCCTTTCAAGGAAAATCAGCCTGAAATCAGCAAGAAGCATAAAACTTCACAGGTTTATCCAGTTTCTCTCACAGTGACTGAGATGCAGGTTGTGCTACATTAAGTGCTGTTCACGCAGAGATAAAACAAGAACAGGCAAAGCAAACACAGAGGTTTTCTTTTTCTCCTAGCACTTGGCACTCATCCTTGTCACAACCCTGGGCAGGAGGCAAGCTCCTGGTTGCACACACAGGGATTCATGGAATGCTTTCCAAATTCAGAGAGTCGGTAGTTACTGAAATAGCTTGGCTTGAAATGGGCGCAGAGGAAACAGCCTGGGAGAAGGTAACCCAAAAAGAACCACACAGCCCAGTTGTGCTGGGATCTGGATCTGAGGCTACAGCTTGGAGGGGGGTTATTGAGGAAGCTGTCTTAAAAGCAACAAGATTTAGCAGATAACAAAGCTGCAGCTGCAAAGGAACTCGAAGGCCTTTTGTTTGTTTTGAGGCAGGGAAAGAAGAGAAAGGACTTCACTAAATCCCATGTAAAGCTATGGAAAGAGGAGGATGCGAAGTGCAAGCACCCGGTCCCATAGCCCACCAGGCACCTGTGCAGTGCCAAGCTGGGATCCCCAGTGCTGGGGAAGGGAAGGATGTTTGCTCTGCAGCTGCACCCACCCCACCAGCTCTCTATAAACACTGGCACATATCCGAGTGCTGACCGCAGAGCGCGCTCCACCCGCAGCTCTCGCTCGGTATCGCTTTCATCCGTCACATGGGGCAGTCCCAATCCAACATCTAAACCATCTCCCCTGGTCATAAAGCCTCCCCGAGAGTCACCCAGCCACAGAAACAACAGAGCCAGGCCTGCCCCAGGGCAAGGTTAAAAATAGGGAGCTGCAGAGGCAGATCTGCCTCTAAGCACAGCAAAGGGAGAGCCTGGTATTGCTCCAGCTCCCACGCTCTCTCTGGCTTGCCTGCTCTCTACTCCTGCTAATGAGGGAAGGAGAGATAGGAGTCACCTCCTACAGCAAGATAGGTGCCCAGGAGCCATAGGAAGCAAGGCTGTCCCCCTGTTTCCAACAGCTCCTTCTCTGATTTGGGGCAGGGGCCCTCCAGCGCTGGAGCCTGCAGAGGCATTTCTCTAATGGGCAAAAACTACCTAAAAGAAGTCTGAAGGAGGACTGTGGGCTCTGGAGCGAGACAGTGGCTGTCCCTGCAGTGAGCATCACTGCAGAAATGGCCCAAACAAAGCAATAGCTGGTCCAGAGAGTCACAGCCCAAGAGAGATGAGAATGAGGGCAACAGCACACCCGGGCCTAAGGCTGGTACAGAAAGCTAATACAGTGTCAGGGGAGATCCTTGATGCTTGTCCCCAGCCCTTGGGAGAAGCATCTCTGTGCAGGCATTGCAGGAAGAGAGCCACTTAAAACCTGGGACATCCCAGGAATGACAGAGAGGTGACAGCACAGGATAGACATGGCCAGGCAGCAGCAGGCAAACCTGGACGTGACACAGCACACTGCCAGCCCTGCTGGGACAGCAGGGATAGTGTGGAAAGGCAGGCATCTCCATGCGTGACTGATGGGAATCCTGCTGACAGCCCGGGGGCAGCAGCAGCAAGGAGGATTTTCTGGCACTGTAGCACAGAAACACCCACCTGGACAAGTGTCTGTTGGGGGAAGAGAGGCAGGAGCAAGAAAAGCAGATGCTGCTGTTGGGAAAGAAGGAGAGGAGTTAGAGCACAGAGGTGATGGGTAACCTAGAGAGATCCCACACACCAGAGTCAAAGAGCAAGAACAGTCCCGGGGGCTTCTCATGGAAGGGAGAACTTGGTGCCCAGGGAGACACAAGAAACAAACCTGCAAGCAAAAATGGGAAAGCACATGATTATTCTGGTTTAAGTGTGTTTGCCCTTGGGACACCATCTCAAACCGTACCTCAGAATCCCTGCTGGAGTAAAGCGATCCCACTCCAGTCACAGATGTGCTGCCTTGAGCCTGATCTTGAATCCAATCCCAGCAAAGCCTCACCAAGCTATTCTAGGAAATCAAAGCACAGTTTTGGCTGCATTTCTCCATTTGCTGAAATTTATTATATTAGCAAAGAATGAAATGAACAATTTGGCTGTATCAAATGAGCTGCATTGCCGCCGCAGCACTGCATGCACACTGTGAAACCTCTCCTCAACGACCTCTTGAGCTCCACAGCAAACACAGCCCTATTATGACTGATGGCAAAGGAGAGTGCAAAGTACAGATGAAAGATTCATCCTATCTGGCCTGGCTCTGGCCTCACAACAGAAATTGTGGTGGTGGAAGAGCCTATTGGCAGGAAACTCAATTCTGGTTTTTGTTGTATAAACCTTTAGTCTTTATTGTGGTAAAAAGAAGAGGGAGAGAGGGCAGACTCCTGGGGAGATGGCAGGAATCCCATGACCACCCACTTCCCGGAGCACACTCCTCATTTTTTGCATATGCACATAAGTACAGAGTAGGCATTTAGCACACAAAGACTATTTTCTTTGCTGCACATCAGCCAATATGGTACATGCCAACTGCGGCAAGAACAACAGATGAAAGCCAACAGACACAGTGCTAAGCAACTTGTTCAGCAATGCTCACATTCACATGTAAACAAGAGAGATCAGAGTTGGGTTCCCAAGGCCCTCGCCAGAGGGGGATATAGGGATAGTCTCACCCTGCTGCACTGGGATTTGAGTGTACTCTCCCCATTTTGGGAAGCTGACGTAATATGCTGTCATTGGATTTCTCAAATCCCAGTGGAATAAGGGAGTGGGGTTAAATAGAACACTACAAACATCCTTAATGAGTTCAGAAACATGTAAGGCCTAGGGGGCTCTGAAACTGCAGCGTTTGAGTGCAGAGCAGGAAACCAGCACAGGACCAGGGCCAAGAAAACATGCTTAGGCTTCTTTGAGCCTTACTTTCCCTTCAAAGAGCTGATGACTGCAAAACACCCCTTTCCCTCCATAAAGTTACCATAAACCATAACATCATCTTTTACACAAGTTTTCACCCACAAGGGTGCCACAGCATTTACAAGCTCCCCTTGCTAAGCAACGCCGACGTGCCACTGTCTTCTTCTCTGCTGCTGAAAAACAAAGTTAGATCAAGTGAAACGTGATAGCTCTTTAATGGCACATGGCTCTCCCGCTGGATCCAGCTCCATCCCACTCGCCAATACAGCTCCAGGTTCCACAGGGGAGTTGCCTGCTTTGGTGGAGGGAGAAGGAGGGCATTTGGTTTTGACAGACAAATGCTACAGCTGACAAAAAACACCCCAAAACAACTGATGAAATATCCAGGACTGGGCCTTGTTCTCTCCAGTAAACCACGCCAAAGACATTGCAACAATACATACATGAAGACAACAGAGTGATGGGTTTCTACAGCATGCTATGTGCTGTCACTCCTTACCCTCCTTGGAACTTGCTCTTCTAGCCCTTCAGAGTTCTGGCTCATTAAATTCCCTGTCACTGCTCTAAGGATGTCCTTGTTAAAACTAAGTCACCTGTAAGCCTTCCCTGGGCACCCTTGCCTCTTACTGGGAAAAAACACATGACCTTGGCATTCATTCAACCTAATGAATTGATGCTACTGAAGAAAGTATGACAGAGCTAGCCAGCCTCCTGCAATTCAGGAGTCTACCTCCCCAGCTGTAAAAATAGAGTAAGGAATAACAAGAACATAAAAGCTAAGGCTGATTTCTTTCTGGTTATGTATCTATGGAATACTTGCTTTGGAACAAAGGTGATCAACACTCAATTTCTATTGTGCTTTCCTGGATGTCCTCATGCCAGCTGCAGATACTCACATTAACCAGCTCAGCTCTAGAAATGAGCTGCAGGCTAACTGCTGCTGCATTGACAGCCAGGGAGCTCTGACACGAGACAGGTCCTACACACACACTGGCTTTTGGGACAGCTGACCCAGTTTCACTTTTGGCAACAGAATATTGCATTGGTAAAAAAGACAGATTTTTTGGCTACCTAAACCAAGGTTAAGTTTTGGCCTTGAACTCCATGGCAGTGTTGACTTAAGTATGCAAGAGTGTAGGGCCAGAAACAGGCCAGAGACCCCAGCATCTGAAACAACCCTAGAACCCACAGCTATGGATGGCAGGCAATTAGCGTTTACATAGTTAAGCCTCAAGACAATCCATCACGGGTGCATCTCACCAACTAGCAAAACAGGGAGTTTGCTCTTAGCCTTAGCAGAAGGATTGGCTGGAAGCAGCCCCTGCCTCGCAGTCACACTACCTGCATGCCTCTGTCATGCCCATCTAACTGCACTTTCAGTTTGTGAAGCTCTTCGATCTCCCGGTTGTGGCGCTCCGTTTTGTGCCGCACCAAAGAGCGGTAGAAGTGAATGGTGAAGACGACAAAAATCAGACCCACGGGGACCATGATGATGGTGGAGACCAGTGCTGACTGCCACCCCGCGTGGCTGCTGGCCTTCTCCACGTTGGTGGTCTCGTTTTTGAGGATGGAGCCCACAGGCAGGAATTTTATCCAGCACAGAAGCACGACTTCCGCAAGGAAAAGGAGGATCCCCAGCACGGTGGAGAAGCCCCACGCCAGCTCGATGTAGGGATGCATGCGCTCATGTGGGGACTCGCTGATGGAGTTCAGGTTGTGGATGTTGCTCACTGCTTCCACGTTGGGCAGAATGCAGGTGCTGATGAGAAGGGCGAAGAGATGAACTGCCACCAGCACCGTTGTGCAGGCACTGAAAGCGATCAGCAGCATCTGGGGGTACTTGTACTGTACCTCCAGCTGCACCTCCACCATGGCAACCTGAGGGGAAAGGAACACAAGAGCTTGTCAATAGCTGCTGGTTTTCCTCTTTTCAAGGCCCTCATCCAGGGAAGCATCTCTATTCAGGAAGAGCACCTAAGGTCAAGTACACACTCAAGTGCTTTTTAGAATGGCAGCCTAGATGGATCATCTCTGTTTCCCATGAAGACGTATGCGCGCTCTGCGGCTTGGCCTTTCTGCAGGCTCACACGCACGTTTCTGTGCTGTAGCTTTCTGAGTAACATCTCCCTCCTTGCAACCAGGAGCCATACGAACTGCATCAAACCAAGCACGCAACAGAAGGAACTCATTAGACAGCAAGCGGAGCTCGGAGGCAGCTGACAGCCCGCTAGCCCACCCGCCCATCACACGTTCCCCTTCCGCTCCTCACTCGAGGCTGCGGTGCAGGAAGTTCTGACTTCAGGCATGTAAAGAAAACCAAAAGCAAGCAGCTCTTCTGGCCAGTGGCCAGCAAGGTTTCACTACGCCCCATGGGAAGCACTTGGCAGTTTAAGTTAGTCCATAGTTAGAATAGCTGCCTTCTATTCTCAGAACATTGTACGTTCATTTTTATTACAAAATATGTCCAGATACAACTTATTTATAACCTCAAATTTCTCCCTTGAGAGCTAATAACTGACTGATAGACTCTGCAGAAGTGGACAGCTACGGCTTAGGCCAGTGTTTGCTCTCAAAACAACAGCTATCACCTAGTAAGCCTCTAAAGCAGTCTACGTCTTCTTTAATCAAAGGTTAACAAGCAGAATAAGTGCAAGAGAGCAGGGAGCTCAACTGAGATCAGAACTTGAGTCCTCGTACAGGCCTGTTAACTGGTTTAGCATGGGAATTTGTAAAGTTACTCAGCCTACCTGTGAAGTACAATAGTATTTCAATGTGTGGCATCTCTGAAGCGCCTGCAGAAACCTTTTGCTAAGAGAAGGCACAAAACCAATGGATAAGACTATCCAGCATTCCTCTCTGGTAACTCTCTAGTGGCTTGCTTGGACCTGCAGCTGCACTTCATGATTCATACAGATACCAACTTGCCTGGCAGCAGGCAAAACCTCCAGTGATGCCAGGCAACCTGCTGCTCCAGCACTGCACGGCTTGCCAGATGGTCTAGTGGAAGGTGTCCCTGCCCATGGCAGGGGGTTGGAACTGGATGAGCTTTAAGGTCCTTTCCAACCCAAATCATTCTATGCTTCTGATTCTGTATGCGTTAAGGGAAGGAGAAGCCAATGCTCGGATGCCTGCCTCAGGGCAGTGCCTCTCCAGACCATCAGGAGAAGAAGTCCAAACCAACAGCTTGATTCTGGGGGGTAGACAGATTTTGCAGGTTACTTTATCCAGGCTTCCCATGAGACCACCACAGAGCAACTGTTTCAGACTGTATAACAACCTGCACTACTCACTCTGGCATTACTTGTTATTAGCATTATTTAGGTACTGGAAGATTAGGGGTACACTCACGCTCTCCCTGTAGGTAGCCCCAGAAAGGATCAAAGGGGATGGAAGGAAATGCCTACGTTGGTATGACTGCTGCCTTCCTACCTGCCTTTACTTTGAAACCATCAGCAGCCTGAACAAGGGGATCACAGTCAAGTTGGAACACATTTAATAGCAACCAAGATACAACATGTGTGTTTGTGGTGGCAAACACTCAAGCTCTACAACCCCAGATTTTATACCTACACCAACTATTTAGGATATTAGAGACACCACAAACATAGTGACAGTTCCTGACATTCCCAGTCTTTTGGTCTGATTATGAACATGGTGGGGGGTGTATCTTTTTGTTGTTTTTTAAAGGCTCCTGTTTGCAGTTTACAGTAGTTCTTGTCATATAACAAAGAAAATAATAACATGGGATTAACTTCGCTATCTATTGCAAGATCAATTTAATTCAAAGGCATCACACATTGCCTTGCATATATTCCCTTTGCAGTTCCCCTTATATTGATTCAAGAAGGAGGAGATCAGACTTACTCTCTGCTGCACTGTTCTGTACAAAGGATTTGCACAGTGCTGTGCCTGTCAGTCACACCCTATCAGGCAGGAAAAGCTGCAGGTATATTGTTCATTATTGGGTGCTGTAATACCCAGAGACACAGTATTCAGCAAGCTGAATAGGAATTGTACCTGCATGTTCAATTTATGGCTTGATATTAAAACTGAAAGCCTGGCTGATGTCAACATATCAATTTCTCCTTGTTATCCTTCACATGAGCAGTGCTTTCCAGCTAATTGGATGCTTCCTCCCAGACTAACCTATTCCCTAGGGCTAGCTTCAGCTCTGCAACGTGATGAATTTTTAACACTGACTGATGGCTCAGGAAGAGGTATTTCAGGGGAAAACATCAACAATCCAGATAGGGCAGCAAGGCAGAAAAATGACTCACTTAACCCAAACGAGTACTGGAAAGGTGAGCGAGCTCTTATTGCTTTACTCACTACAGGCTGTCACGTCAGTCTCTGACCGGGATAAGAGAAAGAGGACAAGCTGACATAACCCATTTAAATATCATTAAATATGCTGCTTGGCCTGTTAAACTATTAATGTCATGTTTGATACAATTATACTCTTCTGTGATAACAGCCCCTCTTATTTTAACCTCTTCCCAGAAGCCAAGGGCTCAACTTTGCAAGGTGCTGAGCACTCTGATGAGCCACAGAGTATCTCAGCACAGGCTTAATTTTAAGCTTGAGAATCACCTTGTTGAACTCCACACTCACAGGTTTGCTAAAGGAGCAAGTACTGAGAACATTTTAAACAGCAATTCAATTACATGCAATTATGTTGGGTTTTTTAGACCAGTAGAGCCCAGATTGTCCACAACAAAGATGATGCTCATCTCGAGAAATTTAGACTGGGATAGACAGTATCAAGCAAAAGGATGACAAATGGCTTTACATAAGCCATGTTCCATTCACACAGATGGTCTGGCAGCCTGTAGAAACAATCACTCCATTAGATCTGTTAGGTTTAAAAAGAAATACCAAATTCATATTCTGTAGCAATTGGACAAGTATTGAGAACACTGATTGGCAATAACAGCTCTTATTTCCATCAGGAAAACTATTAAGGAGGTTTCCTAAACTCTGTCTTCACCTGCAGCCTCCTTGGGGCAAGCGCAGTAGCCCTACAGCCCATCTCCAACCAGACCTGGTGCTGGAAAGGACCCACATCCTCCAGATCCACCCATCTCTCTGCCAGGATACCAGAGATAGCATCGAGGAAGGTTCACGTTATTCTGCAGCCTGTCCAGAAGGGGCTGGACCAAAGCCACTGCCTGTTGATTAAATATCCATCAGCTCATATTTTTCAGGCAATATGGAAGTGGCCAGGATCAAACACACTGACAGGGAAGTAAATAAAGCAATAGCCAAGCCCGGTGTGACAGTTGTTTACACAGTTAAATGCACACAGGGAAACTCTTTCATAGAATCATTTAGGTTGGACAAGACCTTTAAGATCATCGAGTCTAACTGTTAACCCAGCACTGCCGAATCTACCACTAAACCATGGCCCTAGGTGCCACATCTACACATATTTAACACTAAATAACTTCTCTACTTTCATCAATAGCCACATAGGCGCTTTTATTAGAGAGCAAACAGCCGTGTACCACATACCTGGGTGCCAAATTACCAGTGGAGAACTAACCCTGTAGGAACAAATACCTC
The DNA here is from genome assembly GCA_026283785.1 of Coracopsis vasa. Lineage (NCBI taxonomy): Eukaryota > Metazoa > Chordata > Aves > Psittaciformes > Psittacidae > Coracopsis > Coracopsis vasa. The sequence continues at coordinate 12,891 of JANHGB010029548.1, forward strand.
AGCTTCCACTGGAAGGTCCAGTATGACCAGCTGGGAAAAAGCTTGCTAATAAAGAGACTCCTTTATTGCAAACCCTTTTATTTCTGACAATGACTGATTTCAGGTGTACTTATGAACTTAAGCTGATGACTATAACTGATGCTACTTATACCTCTGTGTTTATTTGCATTATTTACATATTATATTTACATATACCTATTTATTACCTGCATTTTAAGCGGTTTAAAGAGAAGTCAAATGGTTAATTCTGTGTCTGCCCAGGACTTTCAGCAACTCTCTGTTGTGTGAGTTGAAAAGGCAGCTTTGTGTTCAGATACATGGTTCAGCCTTGCAGTGTGGGTGGGCTGTAAGGCCTCCCTGCATCCCAAGGATGCCAGCAACATCCCAGCACAGGCACCTGCTTGTGCAACCACACTAGACAGATCAGTTTACAACAATACCAAATGTTAACTTAATAATCACATTAAAGAGAGCAGTCACAAATGACCAACATAGAACTCGAGCAACCCAGAGGCACAAAGGGCAAGCACATGAGCAGCTTTTTAAAGGCAGAAAGCTTCTGAGTGAAAGGAATCTACAGAAAAGCACCCAACTTGCTCAACATGAGGAGGTGCCTTCTGCCATTGCAGCACATGAGCTTGGTTACAAACCAACATACACCATGTGGAAAGCTTTTACCAGCACTACTTGCATGCAGTCAGTGAGCAGAGAGGAATCATGAGGCACCCTCTCCCCTGCAGCCTGTTCCCACTTCACTCCCTGCTTGCATCTCTCCAACTTCACTTTGGGTGACCAACTTTGTCATCCCAGACTCTTGCAATGTTACAGATGATTCATGTTCTGGGGGACTGGGGGAGGAAAAAGCAGCAGAAGAAGCTAAAATAAACCAAGGAGAACTATCTGGAAAGTCCCTGAGATCTGTCTTCCCCTCCAACTTCTCAGCTGTGGGATGCAGGATCTTCACATCATGTCCCACTCACCCAGGCACTGCCCTCTGCCTCTGCATTCAGCTGACAGACCTCAGGAACAATCAGACCATTTCCTGAGCAGAAAACCTCCCCTAAACAGGTTGCAATTCTCACTCCCAATAAGCAAGAATCAGAAGGGAGATGAAAAGACTCACACTGACACAGAACACCAACGCAGAATGGCCATGTTCTGCTAACACCATAGCTCAGACAGGTCTGAGCACTGGACCACTGTCTCCATGTTCATTTGCTCATTCCCTTTCATGGTTTGGACCTATGCAAACAGCTTCCAGGTAACACCCAAGTGCTGCAAAGAGAAAAGCAAGTAGTAGGGATTATTCCCAATAGGCAGCACTGACAGAATATACCAGCCCTCCAGGAAACAGAGCCCTCTGACACCAGGTCCGAGGCTGCAGGGCCTCTTCTCACACCTCAGAGTATAACGATTGCCCCAACCACACTATGCAAACTTTGTTCTGGCAGACTGTGACCCAACCTCCACCTTGTTTTAGGCACCATGACCTGCAAAAACAACACATAGGAATTAAGATAATAGAAATTAAGATAACATGCAGGACCACAGCAACCACAGGGGCCCGAAGGAGCTCCACACCCAAATGTAACCTCATGTGAAGGCAGCCAGTGATGAATGGCCTCAGGGAGAAAGGAGCACCCAGCTCCTGTATTGTTTAGCAAGACTGGTGGAGCACTCAGGATCAGCTGCAGGTAGGGGATTAGTATTTTTAAAGGGCTGACTTGGGAGTGTGTGGGTTGACTGTTAGGCAGCTCATGCAGCCTTGAGAGACATAGCCTTAAACTCCTCAGCAGCAGTCACGCAGAAACCCCCAGACAGATGCCTCCTGCCTCTTCAGAAACCACCAGTGCGTCCTGCTTCTTCACAGGAGGAAAAAGCACCCATGAATAGATGATTTTAGAGAACCAAAACCTTCATGATCCAGAAAGTGTTGCTACCAAGTACACATACCATTGCAAATCCAGAGAGCAGAGCTGAGGTTCTGCTGGAAGCTTTCAGTTTGGCTCGGCTCAGGTACAGTTTTCTCCAGGAAAGGGCTTGAACGGAGTGGTGGTTTGATGTGACTAATTCCAGGTAGCTACGCCGGACCCAGTCCCGATAATCCATGCCTTTTGTGCCAGGTTCAGAGCAGCAAGCAGGAGTGGAAGGATCCACTGGAACGTTTAGTTCAGCACTCATGATGGGAGAAATGCTGAGGGAACAAAATGGTCATGTTCAAAAGGAGGCAGCGGGCAGGACGAGCATGAACTACTCGAAAAGCTACGGTTAAACAAAGTTGCCCTCGGTCAGCAGAAAAATGATGGACCAAATCCCATCACGTTTCCAAGGCACGGAACAGGGAAAGGACCATCCATAACTGCTAAAAATGACCATGAGAACTAGGAAAGATTACACAAGTAAAGCCGGGAACTACTCCAGCAGGAGTTCAGGAAGGCAGCACAGCATCTGGCTCCCCATTCCCAAGCTGGCATCTCACCTCTCTCCTTTAATTCCTCCTTGCTAATAAAAAATCTGGTTTATATAAAGATACTCTGGAAGTGGAGCCTCCATCTTATGAGTTTGTTTTAAGTTGACAGTTAATTTCACAGAGGTTTTTTTCCAGTTAAACCATTGCTCATCATAGTCCAGTTTAGATGGGCACACTTCTTCCTCACCAGCCATAAAGCTGAATGCTGCATAGGGTTAATAAAGCTTCTGCAGTGGGAAGTTACATTTCCTGAACTGCTCACACTCTACTTATCAGCCACATCTGACTGAGAATCCTGTTCCCTCACTTCCACCGGTGGCTCTTAGTACAGGGAAAGGAAAAGACAATTCCAAAGGGAAAAGCCTTCCAGGTAGTTTCAGCATCTTATTCAAGAGAATACACTGACAGATGTAAGAAAGCAGCAGAACAGATCTACCAGCTGAGCAGAACTCCCTCTACCCTGACCAACCTCTGAAACCAGATGTTTAACTGGGCCTTCCAAAGAATGGAAACCACAAGGCTCTGATCAATCCCCACCCTCACAACTCAGCCACCAAACACCATGGCAGTGGCAGGGAGCAACACCAGAGCTGCACCACACGAGATCCTTCTGGCTGTAAATACTCACTGGCTCCTAGGAGGAGGACATGCACGCCCAGAATGACACACGGTGTGGTACTAATTAGTCCCAGCACCACACCTCAAGGTCACAGGCACCTTGCTGCTCGCTGGAGAGGAGCCCCAGCCCTGCCTGCATCCCCCAGCTCTCCACGGCCATGTGCCACATGCTGCCAGCTAATAAACCCCTGTTTGCTGTGAGATTTGAGGAAGTGGTGAAGATGAAAGGGACATCAACTACCCACAACTGTAAATATTATTACTAAAAAGGAACAAAACTGTTCCAGGCACAATAACAAAGATTAGGCTGCAGCACAGCAACTAAAGCATTGCAGGAAGCAAGACTGTCCCTCCTGAGCATGATGGGCTTTCAGATTCCAGCCTATTTTACAGAAGGCAAAACCCCAAGCCAGCAGCTCTCCCCCAGCCGCCTGGGGAGGATCAGAGGCAGAAACATTCTGTGAGCAGTGAAGCTACAAAGCTGTTTCCTGTGACAATATCCTGTGTGGATTCTGCAACCTATAGCATGGGGTGCATTCATTAGCTTTGTCCTTAGCTGGGACAGAGATGGCTTCTACCCAGTTTGTATTTGCACAAAACTTTACATGTAGGAAACTTCAACCCCTGGGACAAATGCCATTGAAAAGACGAATGAATCCAGAGGTTACAGAGGGAGAGCAAGAGCACCCAATCACGTCTGCTTCTTTCCTTAGAAAAAGAAGCTAAAAATACCACAAGGATGAATTTTCACTCCGGAGCAGCTCAAGAGTTGTTCCCAAATAAGTAAACAGCTTCAGAAGAAAATCCACAACACACAAACGTAGCCCAAACAAGCAGGAACAGGACGGCAAACTCACCTTGCTGGCTACGGACATGGAGGGACTGGGTGGAGGGCTCCAAGGGCTGAAACACAAGACCAAAGAAGCATTTTACACACACCATATGTGAAGCAGTTTTACTCCGGAAATAGTTTCCAGCCAGTTATCCGCATCAGGGAGAGTTATTCTGGAGAGCTCATGGTCCTGCCTTGCAACATTAAAGCTTTAGGACACTTGCTCTTACAGAAATAACTATCCTATGGGGTTTTATTGCACAGGGCTGTTGAGTTTTGGATGGAGAATCAGGACTTCCCCTGGAGGCCTCTTCCTCAGCCTAACAGCCAGCTCTGTGTCCAACCCAGCCGCGTCTTTACTCACTTGCATTGCACATCTGATGTGTTTGGTCCCACTCCCTCATATCCATTTGGATCACTTATCCAGCGTCGCAGGGAAAGCCTTTGCTGTGCCTTACACCTCAGCTGCCCCCATGTAGCTGCAAGCCCATGGGCAGGGATTTCTTCACAGCAGGGAATGAAGGAGATGCTGCCAGGGCTGAGATTTGTGGATCCCCCTCCTGCTGCTGGCATGCTCTGAACCATCGCCCGCAGAGCGCTGTCTCAGCAGCGCTGTCAGCTTCTCTGCCTGGCTTTGGGATGCCAGCCTCCTCCTCAGACTCATCAGTGTTTGTACCAGCATCTTCCGCCTCTGTACAGCATCATCCAAGGCCCCACATATTGTAACTAACCCCAGGCCCCACTATTCCTTATTCCTCTACTACACTGGGCCCCCCAAGCTCCAGCCTTCTTCACTATGGGGAACCTTTTCCCATGTTCTCATCTGGCTTGGGATCCCCTCCCTGCGATGTCACCACCCAGGCAGGGTGTGAACACCCCGCAGCTTACAGCAGGGGATCACCTCCCGAGCAGGATGTGACCCCCTCACCCCCCCACCACGGCAGGGATCCTTCTCACAGGGCATCAAATGAGCAGGGGATTTCTCCTCCTCCTCCTCCTCCCCAGGCACCCTCAGCACACCCCGGGCAGGAGGTGACCGCACACAGCAAGGATCTCCCCTCCAACAGCACCC
>JANHGB010029549.1:0-65481 GCA_026283785.1 Coracopsis vasa
GGGAAAGGATGAGGAAAGGGGGCATATTTGGGGTTATGGCATTTGTCTTTCCACGTAACTGTTACGTGTGCTAAGGCACTACTTAAATTACAAAACTAACAGGAAAGAGATGTGCAGACTATGTCTGAGCTTGTATTAAGAGTCAACATTGAGCACAAGTTAAATCAGTCAGAGGCATGCTTCCTTCCCCTCTTTACCAATCCTCCCAACCACTCTAGAGTATGTTGCATTTCTCATTGCTTATTTATCCCTTCATGTCACAGCTTTCCTCATCCCTGAAAAGTGGAACTTCCCTAGCAATTGGTCTATGGATCACACAGGACCACGAGCTTTTCTCAGTTACTTTCCTTAGTGGCAGTTGACAAAATAATGAGGTAAGAGGCAACAGGTACAAGGAACTACAGGCTTATTGCAAGCTGACATCTTGAGCCTGAGGCCTGCACCATGTAGTTATTCTTGTAGGACACATACTAGAAGTGGCAGCCTAACTGGAGGCACAGTAGAAACAGACTCATATTTGGAAGATTAGCAGTGCCTCCAGGATTGAGGTAGACTGCTGAGTCGTTAGAAATATTCTAAGATAAACCCTTATTCTCAATGTAGTCAATGCTGAAGAGCTGCCTCTTGGACGTTTTGATGGGAATGGAGCACCCATGTCTGGGTAGTATGCAAGTGGAAAATGTTCAGTTGAAGATGTCCAAGGAGTGTGGGGAAGAAGAAAGGAAGTTATTTGCTTACCTGAAATTTTTATTTGAGCTACTTCTCCATCTCCTCCTTCACTGTGTGCTCGGACCTCAACAACATATTCACCATCACTGGGGACTGGGACCTCTATTGTGTGCTTCCCAGTTGAAAACAACTTGCCTTCATGTTGTCCATCTGGTCTATAAAGTACCTGGTAAAGACATAGTAAGCGTAGTTATTGAAAAGCTACATTTTCATGAAAACACAGTTACATATATACAATGTGTCAAAGAAAAAGTGTTTTTATTTATATAGGAAGCCTATATATATACATACCAAAACTTAGTGGCTGATACTACTTTTTCCATTTTTACATGGGGTGAATCTGGACAGAATATTTCCTCATTATTTTATCTGTTACAAAATTATGCCACCTTTGAAAAATATTTTAATCCCTTACATTTGAAACAAGTAATTAAATGATGAAAGATTCTATGATGACTTTATGATTCTAAGATACTAATGCATGTGGCAAAGGGCATCAAATAAAAACCTTAAGAACTCAGCTGGGTTTTCCTACATAAAATTTATTACTATTTTAATAAATTAAACAATTATTAATTTTATTTTTAACTCTATCGATGTTAAACTGTTGCAAATGTGATGGTATATGTCTTGTGAGACCTTTCAGAAATATCTCCAATCCTTTTGGAATCATCTCTGTGAAACATTGTCAGCAATTCCCAGGAAGCAGTTCAACTCCTCAAGCAAAATTTGTACATGTAGGACACAATACTCATTTTCTTACTGCCAAGCAAGCAGCAAGTTAAACAGGAATTAATTTTTGAAGCTTCTTATACACCCTATACCTAGTATATACACTTACTCTAGTTCTACAGTAATTGCATCTAATGATGTTAATTGTTCCTTCCTTCCTCTACCTTCCCAGGCTTTAAACAATTCCTATTCCAGAAATTGTAGCTCCCCTAGAGATATGAAAAGAAAGCTGTAACAATGCATACTATTATAAGGAAAAACTGTAAAGTGTTCAATTTTTTAAGAATTATTTTTATCCAATAGACAATAGATGTATGTATATGGGAAATTTGGTTGCTGCAGTCACTGAACTAAACCTTCCCAGAATATGGCTTACCACCCAAATGAATTTCGGTGCCCCAGCGTTTTCTCATCACATTGACTAAGCCCACTGGCTTTGCCCTAAGCCTACTTGATGTCTGCGATCTCTTTAGCATGCAACTATGCTTAAGTTAGGTATAAAAATTCAACACTGCCTATAAAATACAGCTCATGTAGGATACAAAAAGATAAAAGATATTTTCATACCTTGTATCCTTCAACTGCAGACTCATTTGACATAGCCTTCACATGATCCCAGGTGATGATGTACCTTGAACCAGATCTCACAGAACTGATAATTCTTGGACGCTGGCTTGGAGCTGAAAAGTGACATATGTGTAATATGCACAAAAATGAGATTTTATAAACATTCAATGACATTTCTATTAAGACATGTAAAAATATTAAAAGGGAAATTAGTCTGATCTTTAAATGATTAAGGGATAGTCTCCTTCTTGGAATGAACTGCTACAGCTCCAGCCAGGCAATTTTGGACAGCTTGCACAGTGGCTGATTTGTGGGTTTGCCTTTCTGTGTTGCCAGAATAGAAGTGGCCAACATTACCCTTCAATATGTTGCTGACCATGTGTGTTTGCTGGCACGCAACTATGTTCGGAACCTCCCAGAAATGTGGCTTAAGTAATATTTATTCATTGAGATTAAATACTTAATTAACCATTTAAAGGCTTTTCTACAGCATTTAACTCAGTAGAAACTGGAGTACGCCACTGCAGAAACCATTAATTGTATTTCTCACAATAAGCTTATAAAATGAAGTCTTATTCAACCAAAATGAACCCTGTAGGTGCAAGTTGCACAATACACTATTTACTGACAGAAATCCTCAAATAAGTTGTACATATTTTTAGCCCATATAAGTGTGTTTTAAATACACAAGACATATTCCTTAATTGAACATTGCTCAGCATATGTTAGTACTAGGCATCCTCATTAAGTCAGGAGCTATATTCAGAAACCTATTACGGCATGAAAGTTCAAGGGTGTGATTCAGACACCCACTTTTCAAGGCTGCTTGATCCTCTGTTAATGAAAATGGCATCGGTCACACTTTAATTGCCAGAATCATTCTCACTATTGCTTATAACAGAAAGACAGCTTATAGCTGCCTAAGTAATAGCTGGTCTGAATTGTTCATCATTTGTAATATAGAATCATAGAATGGTTAGGGCTCGAAAGGACCTTAAGATCATCTAGTTCCAACCCCCCTGCTATGGGCAGGGACACTTCACACTAAACCATGTCACCCAAGTCTCTGTCCAACCTGGCCTTGAACACTGCCAGGAATGGACCATTTACCACTTCTTTGGGCAACCTGTTCCAGTGCCTCACCATCCTCACAGTAAAGAACTTCTTTCTTACATCTAACCTGAACTTCCCCCATTTAAGTTTAAACCCATTACCCCTTCTCCTATCACTACAGTCCCTGATGAAGAGTACCTGAGCTGGACATATGTCCACGTTAGGGCCCTTCAGTACTGGAAAGACACTGGAAATCTTGACTGAGTTCAGCAGAGCGCCACTGAATTGGTGGGAGGCTGGAGCACTAACCCTGCGGAGGGAGGGTGAGGCAGGTAGGCTTTTTAACTCTGTAGAAGAGACTGCTTTGGAGGCGACCTAAGAGACTGCGCCTGTTTTCACAAGAAAGCTATCAAGAAGAAGGATCCAGGCTCTTCGAAGTGCTATGGCAAGAGGACGACTGACAAAAGGCACAAATTTGATTAAAACAGGCTCATAGTAAACGCTAAGAAAAAGAAGTCAGGCAGTGGAACAGGTTTCCCAGAGAGGTTGTGCACTCTCTGTCCTTGGAGATTTTCAAGACCCAACTAGATAAAGCCCTGAGCAACCTGATCTGAGTTTGTAGCTGACCCTCCTATGAGCCTATAATCTTCAGTCTCTTTACAGCCTTCTGTAAAACATCCACATTGCATGTGGTAGGAAAAGAGAGGAAGGAGAGTCCAGTAGAAATTTTCAAAGAATCAATACCACATAAAGGGAGAACATTTGGTATACGAATGAGAAGCCACATTTGAAAACATGATGCAACATCCAATAATGCAGTAGTACATGCCTTTATACTTAACCTAATGCTCCATTTACTTACGTGCTTTCCTGGTAATGACATCAATGGTTCTGCTGGGAGGTCCATAGCCTGCACTATTGAAGGCAGAAACATCTACATGGTAGCGAGTATTAGGCTTCAGGTTTTCCAGTTTGGTTGAATATTCTTGATTGCTCACTTGTACCCGCTGTGCAGCTGCTTCTTTATCATGAGCAGCCCAGTAACGAATCTGTGAGCAAGAAAATGTAAGGATTAAATTTCACAAATTTATTAATAAATTTTATAAAACATGATTTTGCTGGATATTTCTATACTTTGGGTAGTAAGCAAGTTAAAAGAAATCTAACAGCAATGGCATGAAATTCCTTCTACAGTCTGATTTTAACCAAGTTGTTAAAGAAATAGAAATAAACTTAGATTTTACACTCACAGTGGTTTAACTTATTCTCAGCTAAGCCATTAAAAGTCTGGAAGATGGATAATTCCTTCAGAGAACAAGACTATTTTCTTCTTGCTCTTTTACTTGAGCATTTTATTCTAAACTTTATTATTGTTTTCTTACACTATAGTGTAGACTAAACTCTACTAATATTTCCACAATATTTTGTTTAAAGTCTTACAAATTTAATCCTTTTGTACTTCTATCTAGGGAATGAGAAGTACTCACTGTGTTATCTATATGTGCAGGTCTGGTACCTGTTACCTAACTATTTTCTGAAGTTCTTTGGCTAAATTCAATCAGGATTCATAGTACAATAAGATATTTCTCAAAGTAAATGAGAAAGAACCTGAAAATGCTTAAACAATGGGAAAAACATCAGTTTAAGCTTGTAGCATCTTACAATCCAAAGTCAGTTAACTGTACATAGAAATTGTGTTGTTTGGGGTTTTTTTCCCCCCAAGAAATGGCTCCATTCTACTTTAACTCATTACACATTACAAAGCTCCAGTTTAAAGGAGAGTAATTCCTATGGAGAGATGCCATTCCATATGTTTCTAGTCTGCATGGCTTTGTGAGATGCAAATGAGAGTAAAACATTGTCAGTCTCTGTGTTTTGTCTGGTTTATAGCCATTTGCATAAGACTAAACTACTGCACTAACCTGAAAATGTGGAAAGCCATGCCCATTATGGTTTGGTTTTGAGTGTTTTTACTCCCAACATTTCTCCTCAGCTTCTGCCTGTCTTCATAATGATTCTGGGGTATGATAAATGAGGAGCTTTTAATTTTTTTTTAGGAAGAGATGAATGTTCTTAGTAATTTCAGGCTCTAGGAAAAAATCTTGCTTTGTAAGATTTGACTGGTGACATCAGGTATCCTGTTATTTTATCTCTTAAATAGCAACTGCTTTAGTATCTGTTCTGCTGACATTAGTTTTCCTTGAAACTTCATTTAAATTATAGGCTAGCAAAGCAGATAGTTTGTCAAGGTGCTCATATTGCAGTTCTCCTCTTTACAAATCTTGGGTACAAACCTTGCTTGGCAAGGATTTGTTATCTCTTGTTCACATTAAAATTAAAATATTTTATAAAAATATTTATAAAGCACATACTGTGGCCGAATGAGAAGTGCAGTAGAGGATTTCTTTTCACCTATTTCAAATGTCTTTGGATACGGTAATATCCAACATGAGTACGCAGAGGTTACTCTCATTTAAATACTGAAGTTTCCTGTTAATATTTATTGCCTCAGTCTTATCCATCAGTGTTAGAGGTTACTCATATTCTGATTACTATAAATGTGACAATGTCTTAATGGCTTTTCTAAGTCTTTCCTGGTGTAGAGATAATCACATTTTATCTGCAGCCAAACTGGCTCTGATTTTTAAATACAGTATGCATACCTGCCTTTCAGCAGGCACAAACAAGTAATTTTTAGTTATATAAATATATGTCCTGAACAGCGTTTATGCATCCTAAACATCAGTTTACTGTAATTTAGGCACTCACACTCATGAAATTCAGACTTATCAATGTGGCTATTTTACTGAGTCAACAGCCTTTACCCCAAAGCCAGTGAGGAATGTGCACCCTATCCATCGTGTAGGCTTCTCTAGCAAGGTGGTAACCTCCACTTGATGAATCTGAAACCAGCACAGTCATTTCAGCTGAAGGTCTGACTATCATCTTCAAATAAGAATTTTCTTTTATGTGATTAACAAACTGTTGTAGATAAGCTGCTGTTGTTGAATGCAACCAGCTGTATACCATAAGCTGTTAACCACAAGTGTCTGACACAAGGCTGAGAGGGCATGTACATCAGGAGCTAGGGGTTGTCATACCTATCTCTGCCCCTGAGTCCAAAGGAGTTTCTAGTCTACAGCAAAGGGATGTCTGTGAAGTTCTAGGTGGCTGAAAGTTTATTAGCTATGACAATACCGATGGTATCTTTGCTGTTGGCATTAGCTGGCTATTGAAGACTAATTCAGTTTTAGTATGTTGCACTATGTTAATTAAGTAGCTGTTTTACCTAAAGCAAACATACTTTATGTGAAGCTTTTGTTAATCATGGGGCATATGCTGGAGGCCTTTGAACACTTCTGACTTGCAAAACTTTCTACAATCCTACTGTTCATTTGCACTACAGTGATGCTAAGAGTGTAATATAACAAGTAATATACAGCACAAAACAAGACAAGTGAGAACAATGAGTGAAAATGTAAATTACTTCACTGAGAGCATATTACACTTCAGACAGAAGTAATATAACTTAAAAATTAAAATAAATTTAAATCCCAAATACTATTGTTCTTGGCTGCAATGTTGCAGATTTGACTACTCCTACAGTGTGTGAGCTGTGTGCCATAAACTCAGAATGTTCTTTACATTTTCATTTAAAATACAGTCATATCTACATATTTGGGTCATTGTAACTATTCTTGGAAAAAAAAAAAATTGAAGTTAGATGACTCTCTTGAGGGCCAAGAAAAAGTACTGTCTTCTTTGTTTCTACATTTCTCTTCTCACTTGTTATTTAAGTAATTTAAAAGACTTAAACTAAATTGGAAATTTCTTTCACTCTCTAACCTCTATGGATATCTAGAATTAAACACCCCATTTCTTCAGGAAGCCACATTTCCCATTTTGCTCGGTAGCCACTCTATCTTTTACTTAAGGAGCCTGGATAATAACCTTGGACAGTCTGTTTTTTCCTGGTGCTCTGCATTTACCTAGTTAATCTATCGGTTATGAATCCCAGAGGACAAAGGATGGTATTTTACCGCAGCTCTAGAGTTTGTTGTAGGAGATAAGCTAAAAGTGATCTGTAGGAAGGAATAGTTTATCCATCATCAATGAGTGCAGCCCTCTGTGCTGAAATCAGAGAGAAATACTCTTTCACAGTCCTCTCCTCTGCTCAAATTTTAATATACAGAAATACATCAGAAGTTGTTTCTGCATATTAAGCACGAAACAACAGCTCTCATAGTCATGAAAGTTTTACAAGGGAGAAACATAAAAGGGATACTTTACTCAAATTAAGAAAGAATGTTAATAGCATATTTCAGTAAACGAGGGACAATGGTGGTGAGTAGTGATACATTGGTTTAATAAAATACGCATATCTTGCATAGAAGCAGCAGGAAATAAGGATAGCATCTTTGGTACTGCACATACTAAAGAGTTGTGGCTCTTAGGAGGCTATTGTAAGGACTCATAAATCTTAAATTCTCTATATGGATGGAGACAGGTTTCATACTTTATCTCTCATTTAAGTGTGAGTTGAGGATACCCCTCTGTAATGGCAAAATGTATCAGCTCACACTCATCACCATGAGGGCAATCATCCTGACACTATGCATTAGTGTCAAGAAAATCTGACTCCTCCTGGTGTGAAACTCATTGTGTCACAGGTGAAATACCTTCAGGTACTTTGCTCAGGGTACTCCCACCTTTTAAACTCACGCATTTAAAAGGTCCATTATATAATTTTCAGGTAATAATAAAGACCAAAATGAAACTGAGAAGGTGTTCTGGTGAATGAGGGATTTTGCTAACCTGTGTTACAGCAGAGTAATTAAAAAATAAATATTGGAGTATTTCTTGATGCCAATAGAGACAGAGCCTTCCAGACATGTCCACTGGAATTTTATAATGTAGTTTGAGTGCTCCTTCCCTCACAACTTCAGTTGTAACTATCTGCAGCCTTGATCTTCCAGAAGAGAGCCCTCTCTATTTTTGCCCTGTCCTATGGCTACTTCAGGACTGATGGGAGAGCTGATCTTCAAGAGCACAAGACTTTCTTCTTGCCCATAGCACAGAAGCACAAGCTTGCCCTTTGCTCCTTTCCCCTCTACTAGAATGAGGCTGGTGATTGCTCTAGAGAAAATGACCTCATTAACACCTTATCAAGCTCCCTGGGGCAGTAATTCATGCCTATCAGCCTGGTTATTGTGCAGCCAGATGGGAATGTTTTTCCACAGTCCTGAAAACTAGAAGATTACTTTAGAAAAATAGAAAAAAGAGAAGAAATTCATATTTTAATGTCCTTCTCACTGTACATATGCAAGCCACCCAGTGCACACTGGATTTGTGGAAGTGTAGTACTTCTCTAGGAATGAGTGGATGAAGTTAATACTCCAGCTATCAAAATAAGACCACACCCCACATATCTACAGTCTGTGTAACAGAGCTCTCTGCCCATTCCCAGTGTACCCCACTTTGCATCAGAATAGGATTAATTCTCTTTCCAGCCCAAAGATCCTTTATGCTTCTTTCCAACTTTTTTCCCTTTTTCTGTTGACTGTTCCATGTATCCTGTTCTTGCCTGCTGAATTCTCTCCCTTCCTTTCTTCCCCTGCTGTCCCCTGACAGCAACTCAGACAGCTTTATGTAAAATGAAGTAAAATTATAAAAATTACCAAAAGCTATTGGAATGTTCTACCACCATGTTCTTTGTCCAGTTATTCTTACCCCTTCAACCTTCCTACCCTATTCCCTGTTACAACTCTCAATCTCCATTGTCATGCTCTATCACTACTGCAATCCCAACATCTCCCAGCACTCCCCATTGCTGCTCTCCCCACATCCGCACCAGTCCTCTGGTGTGGGCCTGCCAAGCATCTGTTCTGGTTATGCAGGGTGCGCAGGCTTTGTACCCAGTTTCTGCACAGACTGCCCAGCTTGTGGATTCAACACAGCTACATGGCTGGCTGGCTCCAGCTCACAGATCTGGGCACTCCACCCAGCTCTCAGTCATGAGCATGAATTTGCCTATCCTATTCTAGTTGCAAAATTCCTATGAAAATACCAAACCAGTGGAGTGCTTTAGTAAATTAGGAGTTACCATGGATGTCACTGTTTTAATTTCAAGCCCCAGTGTGCTTCGCTTATAATTTTAAAACTTTATGTGTGTACTGTGTAGAATCAAACTTTATATGGGGCATTATACTAGTTCTTATTGAGATCTCTGCTATGATGTTATTTCAGTATCCCAAAAGCATTACATAAATCTCATGGAGACAGAAACAGAGATTGGAAAATATAGAAACAAGTACTTTTAATTAAAAGAACATTTATTCATAGATTTCAGTTATAAAAATACATTCTGTGAGGTTTCTTCACATTCGTATGTGCTTATTTTGGAACACAGAGGCTACCATCAAGCAACTGACAACTTAAATTACAAAGCAAGTCACTAACAAACTAAAGCCCAAATCCCTATTCTGGAGTGCAGCCAAAGTAAGCTGGCTGCACATTGCAGTTTGTCAGCATCCACTGTGAATGGATGATATTAGGACTTCCCTTCTGGAGTACTACATGGCCATTTCTGGTTGCACCCACCCTGTGGCTGTTGTCATCTTTGCACAAGGACAAAAACAATTTCTACTGCTAGTACCACTTAGTCTTGGGCTAGATGAATACAGCTTGAAGCTCTTTTTCATGTGGAGAATAGAAACCATTAACAAAACATCTTGCACAATAGCAAGTCTCTGTTATACTGGATTCTGGGCATTTGTCAGGTAGTCTCACTTACTATAGAATTTGGGGGTAAATGATATTAATAACTGCTGATAATTTAAATGGGACATAAGTTAGCTACAATTTCACATCTGTGTTGACAATTACACTCGATACTGAATTTCAGTATGTTTTCAGAAGACAGAGATAGGCATTCATTTACTTAACATAGACAAGATTCTTTCATGAAATAATGAGCACGTACATTTGTTAATATGTTTTAGTAGCAAAGTAAGTAGCACCATCTGTTTCTCAGGATGTGAAAGCTGTACAGCAAATGACAACTAAACAGAAGTGAAACTTAAGAGACAGAATGCTAGAGCAGGAATTATTCTTGAATTTAAATAAAATTAAATGAATGAGAAGCTATACAGTGTCACCTCTAAACTCACCTGATAACCTTCCACAGATTTATCAGAAACATGGTGCCAAGAAACAGACATTTCCGAAGATGACAAAACTTTTACACTCACATCTGTAGGTATTTCAGTTGGAGCTGGAAGATAAAACACATGTTAATCATTCAATCTCATCCAGTGATCCAGTTATCATAGTGAGTACTCATAGGGGTTCTTCTCACTCCAATATTTTCTATTATTTTATTGCTATCAAGGAGCCAAGCACGTTAATCTTCAATCTGGTTTCACTTGAATGAACTTTAAATTCAGTGATGATCTGTATGGAAAATGACTCTATAAAAACAAAGCAATGATCCTATTACTTGGCTCAGACCATGTATTTTTATGGTTCAACAGATTCTGCGCTGAAATGTATGTAAATTGAAACTGGGCTTTGATAAATAGAATGAAGCATACAGTGATCCTTTATGAAAATTGAGCAGCAGCTCACAGATGATACACATCAGATATTTTTAAGCTAGTTACACACAAATAATCATGTGTATATCACTTAGTCATGACAATGCAAAGTTTTTATAAACCAGACATTTGATACAGAGCTGGCCAGTGGCATATATAAACTTGAACATAGGTGTGAAATTATCCAAGAGCACCTTTCTATCAAGCATATATCAGACTGTTGATTTTGTTTGTGTTCTTAGTTCTGAACAGTGGCCAAAGCAGAATACAGACCCTTATCATGTGATACGCTTTTATTCAGGGCTTAGAATATTAAGTTCTAGTTTCATTATGAGAATCTGTTTATTTCACTGCTGCTTGCATTTTAAGTGAGGTAAGGAATTTAAAAAGGCATAAACTTAGCAATGTCCATAAAAGATAAAGTTTTCCAAGCTAAGAAAAATTCTCGGTCGTGAATCTTTTGAAACAAGTTGCAACAGACAGGCATGGCAGCCTGAGCTGAGGAAAGCTTTCATATACTTAATCTTCCAACTGGGCATCCAGTCAACTATGCATCAAAACAGCTACTGTTAAGAAAAAAATCAGTTACATCTCTCATGAAAATTATCCCACGTAACACAATAATATTATATGCAAAGTTACCTTTTGTAATTGTCTTTCAATGGCTGTTAATAATGCAAATGTATAATTAAAAAAAATGATACATTGTTGCAAAATTGTTTTCATAATGACAGCAATTTAGATAAGCAAGAGGCCTGTGCACTCATTACTAGCAATCATTACTCACTACGAGCAATGGCAGGTATGACTAGTAGCTGTCAGATATGGAACTTGGCTTATAACACATGGGAACACAGAAATTCCCCAGTTACTAAAGTGAATGAAGATGCCTACATTTACAACTTAGTGGAAATGCTATAATTGTATTTATTTATGTATATTTATACATATCCATATGGAATATTGTATGACCATATTGTTTTAAAATCTTAGTAATATCTTTGAGAAGTTGCATTGTCTGATGGCAGTAATACCACTTGCTGATTCGGAAGTATAAAAGTACAGCTAGAACAGATGTAATCATTTTATCTCTTCCCAAGTAACTGTCAGACTCTTCTCTATTTTATCAATTACAGAATTTGCCAAAATATTTCATATTGAATAGTTCCAACTGCCAGGAATTTTGTTGATACAATACTCTAAACAATATTTTATCTGCTTATGCTTGTTTATGAGCTCCAAATAATTTATATCCCTATTTGGCATTAATGTTCTATAAATATTTTACAGTGTCTCCTGAGCCAGAAAGATTACATCAGTTGCTTTTCTCCACCCTTCTAATTCAATAATTCTACCGAAAAAGCAGCAGTCATGTGGCCCTCACAATCTGTTCTTTTCACTGAAAACATAGCGGTCATCACATAATTATCTTCTAAATGTAAATATATAAAGTTAAGGCTGGGACCCAGCAAGTATGCTGCAAGGTATGGAGGTGACTGTACAAGTCCCAGTGCCAGAAGAAAACTCTGCAGAACGCTCTTTGGAATAAATTCTGCTACATCTACTGGAAAAGTTCCTTCTAACCCACCCTGAAGTTCCTGGATCCATCTGGTCAGCAGTCAAGGTCATAGCTCCGCAGAGGTGCTGTGAGCACTACTGGGAAGGTTTGGATCACCATGTATCTGACTGTTCTGGTGACTCGTGCTTGAAATCAGAGAAAAGAAGCAGGTTCACTGAGCTTCTATTCCTTTTGCTACCTGCATGTGGTACAATTTAACCACAAGTGTTTCTATCAAGTGTCTGGAATTTGCTGAAGTCTATGTCAGAACATCAGCAGCCACTGAAGTGACTTCTGTATCTGGAAGGTGGCACCACTGCACATTTGCTTTTCCTCTGTCTTTTGGAGCTACTAGACTCTGTCATGTCTCTGAACTTAAGAGAGCTATCCAAACACACTGCCATCCCTGACATGGTTAGTATTATCCTAATACAAACACTTGGGAGCTTATCAGCCAGCTGTACATAACGTGTCTGAGAAAGGATGGATACTGAAATGTTATTTGGCAGATATGACTTTTATTACACCATAACTATTTACTAATTCATTTATACAGTTGCAAAAACAATTGTTCTGTTGCTGCAGCAGCTGTTGAAGATAATATCCTAAGGTACACTTTTCTGAGAAAAAGGATTAGCATTAACCTCTATAGATAGCCAAGTATTGCTAGCTTGAATCCTGAATTATTGTAAGAAACGAAAGGACTATTTTGTTTTTTCTCTGTGTGTGGGCGATTTGTGTGCAAAGTTCCCATTAGTACTAATGGGAATCATGGACATAAATCTCCCATAAAGTACACAGAGTAAAGAACAGTCAGAAGTGTGAGAATGTGGCCTTGTTATCATATCCCTCCTCTTGGCTCTTTGGTCTGGATCAGCTGACTTTGTGAAAGAGATTCTGCTTTATGAAAAGAAAAATATGAGCAAATTTCAGGATTTCTGGCAGGAATTAATAAACCACATTCTTTTAAAACAGGCTTGAGTGATTATATTGCAATTAGGATGTTGTATATATTTCTTCTGATTTAAAGTAAACCTTCTTCTAGTACTTTTCTTTCCCGCTAAGTTTGGAAATGTCATTTAAACTTCAGTCCTAAAGATCACAGCATGTGAAATTATTCCACCAAAAATTAAAAAAAAAAAAAAAAAAAAAAGATTTTAGTGGAATGTCAAACAGGTTTTCATTAAATTATTCACTTGATAGCTCTAACATCCAAATCAGAATAAAGAATGTGGTCAGGATAATTTATATTAAACTCTAAACATGCTGCAAATAGAACTGGATACAACTGAAGTATCATTCTTTCACAATTTGGGGATAAATTCTGATACTGATCTACTAGAATAATACGCTTTAGTGTGGTCTGTTAAGAAGAAAAAAATTACACATATGTCAAATACATGTATTAACACATCACAGAAACATTGCTGGATAATGATGGTAATGTTTTAGGCAACCAATATGAAGATCAGAATTTCTTCTTTTAAATTCTTAAATCTTTCAACAAGCGGTGTGAAGAATCTTGAATACTTCTGTGTATTGCTCATTGACAGCAAGTACAACCAAGTACTCTGCATCACATAGAAAGTAGAATCTGAAGCTTTTAATTCAGAACAAATGCAAGTGTTTTGTGTGAGCAATATACACCCTCTTTTCTGAAGGTGTATGTTGCTATATAAATCAGTGTCAAGGACCAGTTTCTCTCTATTGATCTTGGCAGTGCTGATCTGGACCCTCAGTGTAAAACTTATCGGAAACTTTTACTCACCATCTTGTGCTGAATAAATGACAGCCGTGAGACTGAATGGTCCATCCCCTTTGTTGTTAAAAGCTTTCACTTTTACTTGATACTGGGTTGAAGGTGGCATTGATTCATCCTTGTGGACATACCGACCAATTTCAGGATTAGTAACTGTGACTCTCCTCCATTCTTTCTCACCAAATGGCTTGAAAGCCACTATATAACCAAAGTTATTGCCATAGTGGTATTCTCTTGACAAAGGCTAAAAAGGCAGAAGATAAACCATTATTTTTTATAGGCAACTAAACAAATAGGTCTCTAATGAAAAAAAATATATAATACAGAAAGCATTGATATTCACAATGTAAAAATGCTGAAGTTCCATTTTCTCCTGGTTTGCTTTTACAGTTTGTTCCCACCTTCTTTAAAAATATGCCATCTTCATTATGCAGATCTGCAGTACCAGCATATCTGCTACTAAAACATTTTAAGATCTTGCTCCTCCCCCAAACTCAGTGCAAGACACATCATGTTATCTTCTACAGAAAGAAACAACAATGACTGTGTACTAAAACTATTGTCAGCTGTAGCTAGCAAAAAAGGCTGTCTTAAGGAGTGATAGCAGGTATGTAACACAGACACACCACGGATCTATGTGCATATGTGGAGACAGATATTCTTGTGAAACAGAGAGAGAAAAGAAAACTTATGTGGCTGACCCAAATTATATTCATTTACCTAAAGTTGCTCACCTAGGCAACTTGCACAGCTGATGAAAAGAGATGGACACATTCAAAGAATCATTTACCCTGCGACTTTTCATTGATGATAGAGGGGGTCCAGTTGCTTGCTTACCCTATCTACCTAGCTTCTAATTGGTACAAGTTTAAGAGAAATTACTCCTACTTTCATCATAAACATTAAAGGTACCAAAATATTTCTTTAAACTACAGCAAATTTCCAATACCCAGGAATGCTGGGAAATACAAAATCATGGTAGATGATCTGCTATAATGAATTTGGCTAATTTACCAAAGCTGTACATTCAGTGACATCTCCTCAGTTCACGGAGCCTTTACCACGACTATTAGTGTACTCAACAGGCCAAAATCATGTCATTCATCAGTGTACCTGAAGGCTAACCAGAAGCATCCTTTGAAAATAAATTTCCTGCATCACCTTTTCCCATGCTGTAAACCCCACAGAGGTGAAACAGCAAAGGCAAAGGGCCTGGAGCAGTACAGCAGAGAATCTTCTCCTTTTCTGCCCTCTTCTGTAGCCCTTCAGCCAACATGTGTGGAGATACTCTGAGTAAGGATTCATGAAACTTAGATGTTATTAGTAGAACGCGCCAAAAAAAACCCAACCTAGCTCATAAATTTCAATGTTCATATTTGATGGAAGCTCGAATGAAACCCCAAAGATTCTCTAAGAAAGAAAATTCTGATGAAAACTCACCAAATTTCTGGAACAACAGAAATATGTAAGTTTTGTCTTCGGAAACATAACACATGGATTAGAACACCAGTATACATAATACAACAAGAAGAAAATCAAGGCAACCTTGCAATTCAAAAAGTAAAAGATTTCCCTGACTGGGTCACCTTTGATAGCTCTTCTTCTGAATCTATCATTGCATGTTGCTGCTTAAATTAAACCAGAATCCTATCTCATATGCCAAAGTAAGCAGCCTGGATGTGGCCCTAGTTTCAGAATGATTTTCAGCCAGAGCAAACTTTGGAAAACCAGAACTAGAACTTAAAAACCATGTTCTGGGAGGTCTTATATAAAATGTTGACAGCAGCTTGCCCTCCAAAGGCTACACATAATAAGTAGGTGTAAGTAGCTGAACAGTTTGTAGTATCTATTAAAAACTTTGAAAAACAAAACAGAAGAGGGAAAGACAAATGGGGGAAAATGAGGAAGAATGGGCATGCCACTCCTAGCTTTCTTCCTCAGTTCTTCTTTCAAAACAAGACTTAGAAGAGCTTTGATTGTATCTCTGGCTGTCTCATTCAACTCAGGCTTATGAATCATAACAAAAACTGAAAGGGGGTTGGCAGCAACATGTGAACCGGCCATACATTTTGTTCTGCTCTTCTTAATTAAGGATATTTTTAGTTGCATATGCAAATGTCAGCACATTTGGTGGAATCAAAATACACCTTTATCTTAGCCTTACAGATAGATATATTGTTGTCTGTCAGACAGATTCTGTAAACCTAATGCCTCTGTTCAAAAGCACTTGCTAGACATAGTTTGGAAGGTTCTTGGGAATTACATATTTGAAGCCATGCTTAATTTGTCTGAGTTACTCATTACAGGACTGATGTAAAAAGCATGATATTAGATAAGCAAAATAATTGGAATATGAATATAGGAAAGACTGAAGTGATCTTCTACTTCAGATCTTGCATTAGTCACTATTGTCCTGGTTATACTTTTCTTTTTTTTAGTTCAGTCACAGCCAAGTTTTCACTGTACTGAAAATGCCCCAAGCATGGGTTTTCAACATGCAGTGCAGGAAGTAGCTTTGTAGTTTGTTAAAGTTTTTATAACACAGCACTTGTGAAGAAACAATAAAATAATCTAGGTCTTGTGCAACTGACCATTGCATGTGTTCTTCTCTGACTTCTGCTCTTCAAAAATAAATACAGATCAGAATCAAACCAGTTAGGACCCATCTACTTCCAAACCTATTTGTAGTGGAACTAAGACATAACCTTCTCAGTGTATTTTAACAGAAATGTTGATCTTCCTTTTTCAGAAATAGAGATTTTTTTCTTTAGGTAAATTGATTCCTAAACTACTTAAGAAGACTGAATAAATATTTTGAACTGAATTAAAAAAAGCCCAAACAAACAAAACAAACCAGGAAAGCCCAAATCTGTTAGCCCAAAGACATGGCTGACTTTCTGTGTCATACTTGAGAATTTCTCCAAATAGGTATAATCAACCTTAAGTACAAAAAGAAGGAACTATGCATAGGAATTAAAATTTGTACATTTGCAAGGAGGATCCCTATACAACAATGACAAAGTTGCTGTTGGAATTATGACATTTCCAAAAAAAAAAAGAAAAAAAGCCCTCTTCATAGAGGTAAATAAGCTGCTACATCTGAAACTAACCCTTAAACGACACAAACGTAATGTGCCTTATGTGCCTCATAGCCTTATGAAGGCAAACAGAGAGGTCAGTAGCAAGATAAACTCGGTAGTTTTTTTCAAACATAACATTTAATCATCTTTCTTTGCCGGAGGTAATGCTTCTATAACTCTGTTTTTGCTGGATACTGATAGGCTCCGGCATGAATTAGACAGGCATTTTTTTTTTACTCTATTTTACCTCCTTAGTTTTCCCAAACACCATTCAAAAGACTTTACTCTCTTTTTCCATGCAACTTTCACCTACAGAACAAGTTTGCTTATAAATCTTTATCATCTCTTGTTCTGGGTTTTGCTTTCTTTCCAGCTTCTTGTCTCTTTCCCTTCTTCCCTGGATTGTTTTTTTTTTCTCCACAGTATAGGTAAATTTTAAAAACCATTGCTTCAATACCAGAACACCACTTATATAAATACAGCATTTACATATATATACATATAGAAGTATTCACAAGACCTTTTAAGAACAAAATATCATGGACTGAACACCTACAGTACATGACAGGGATGAGATTTTCAAAGCTTTGCTTACTGAAAAGCTTTCTTGGTAACACTCTAATTTTTTGAACTTTGCATTCCATTGTTTTTTTAGTTAACATTTTATCTCTATACCTTTCCCCTTTCCTTATTTTTGGTTAAAACATAATCATTAAAGAAAAATTAATGGCTTGGAGAAAAAAACCCATCATCATCAGTACATGGATACCAATGAATGGCTAAATTGTGGCATGGGGCAACATTGTTTTATGTTACCAGTCACATTAGCATAAACTAAGCCTCATAAAATGTGACTATACAAGAATTCCCTTAAAACTGAAGTTAATAATTATAACAGGCTAGTTTATAAAATGGTAATGTATTTTTTTTTAATAAAGCCTGTAAATATGTGCACAGCACATTAAAGTCATAAGGCATTTTACTTTTAGTTGTAGTAAGGAAATCTGCATGCTATTCAGTCATAACTTACAATAAGCCTCAAAGAAAGATACAATACAAAGAATTTTCAAATATGGTTATATCAATGCATTATTTCAAACACTTTGAAGCACACTCAGAGAATGTTTTAGATTGTATTTTAGAAATGTCCAATACATAAACATCTACAATTTTGTCTTCTTCATTCCTTTTTACATATTTTTATGAGAAAAATCTGAAAACTTAGGTACAAATCCTGCTCTCACAGGTGCCAGTAACAAACCTTCCATGGGTATCAGAAGGAGCAAGATCAGATACAAGTAAGCATAGGTTTTGCGCATCTTAGTGCAGTACCTACCATCCATGTTATTGTCAGCTCTCGATTGCTTCCACCCCCTCCTCCAACATCAGAAGGAGCCACATTAGGTGCTAGAAAAATAGAAGAGATGAGAAAACTTACTACAAAGTATGCAGTCAGTAAAATATCACTATTTACATTTCTTTTTACAGTACTCAATGAGCACTCATGGCACACACAGTTAAAATAACGATAGTCTGTAACAGCTGTCAGAACCTGTGGTCTTTACAAGTCTAATATATAGCTACTGCTGCAGGAAACATTCCAGTTCTAACCATAGCCAGCAATCATTTTTCTTTTTAACTATATTCTCTACAAATATTTAATCGAATATTTGGAAACTCAATACTCCTCATAGGTCCTTGGAGAAGCACTGCACATTGTTGTTGTGCTTCCTCAGACGTTGATATGCCAAGAGCTCAAGCACTCAGGACTTACTTACACATGTATTTACCTTAATAGACTGTGATCAGCTCCATCTACTCAATGGGTTAACTCACAGTGTGTAAGATTAAACCCATGAATATATCTTTGAAGCATCTGGCCACTTAATCCTACTGTAGATTAGCGGCATATGTCTTCTTGATTGGCATGTTCAGAATGAGTAGATGCATTAACTATATGCCCTATCTCCATGAACATGTACTTTGTGTTAAAAATTCTTATATGATCAGGCATTTTCTCCACTAATGAGTGAATGTCACAAGACAGTAAGGGGATAGCTCCTAAGTGCTCTCACACTATTTAAGTGAGATACTTGCTGAGGCCTTCTCTGAGGGTCAGCTGAGGAGAAACACAAAGCAGAGATAAATTCATTTTCAGAAACAATAAAAATATGCAAGAATACATTTGAAATTGAAATCAGCATTCAGTGCATGGTTCATGCTATTTATTTCTGTCCTTCCAGAAAACAAATTACGTGAGAACGAGACTAAACATACATATCTTGGCAATCCCAGAAAAAGCTTGAACTTATTACTCTACCTTATTACTGAAATACACACTAGCCACACTATCTACTATAAGCATATAACTTTAGCGCTTAAGTAGTCAAAGAAGATACACAGGCTACCAGAGAAGAGAAAAAGGGCTGCCTAACATCCTAGAAATCACCCTTTTCAAGAGAATCTTCCTCATTCTCTCAGCCATTAAACCCAGGTTTCTCTCTCCATTAAGATCAGGTTACTTATTCATACAGCTATACTTAGGCAATTACTCTAATGCATTTGGAAGCTAAAATATACAAAAGCAGACTTTGAACCACTGAATTACAAGAAATCATTGTGAAATGTATTATTGATGGAGCAAGCAGATTTCATTAAAAAGAAAAATTATAGCACACATTTTTAACATGCTAATAAAAGTTACTGAAATTACAGTTGTCTAAAAGAGAGACTTCAAAACTGAAGAAGACTGATAACATTTGAGTTTAACACACATTATTTGCCACCCATACAGTACAACAAAGATGCAGCACTGATTAACAAATGTTTAAAATAACTACAGTGTGTGGACATGGGTTGTTTGTGCAATAAAATATTTACCTTCTTCAGATTTACACGAAAATGCACATGCAGTGCTGGTTCTGTAGTACCATGAAAGCTGACAGTGCAACCCAAATCCTGTTGTTGCTGCTTATAACAAATTCCGCCTCCTGGCAGAAAATGCACTTGGGCACAGAAGTTCATCTGCAAACTTATACTAATTTATACCCTATTTTGGCATGGCCAGAAGTGCTGGCTGATGCCTAGAAAGACTAAATTAACATTTTGCTTTGTTTCATCAAAAAAGTCTTGCTGTGAGATGACAATGGTGCTGCGCATGGGGAATCAGTCAACAGACTAAACAGACTACCTCTTGCAAAAGCACTGCATCCTGTGCATCCTGTTACAAAACTGGATTTTTTTGGGGAGGTTACAATGAATACCATGAACACTGTGGCACACTGCGAACTGAAGGACACCACCACTATTCGACATGTGAGCATTATTTCCCCCTCCCTTTCTGTTTCTTTTCTGACATTTCAAAAATGTCTACTGTGCACCAGGCACTCCAGGAAGCATGTGTAGATTTCTCACTTCGATTCCTGGGCCTTCAAATACAGCTGTTAAGTCATAAAGCATTTGATATTAGTAGTCAATTTTATAGGCAATTTCCTTCTACTTCAGTGTTAAAGTTCTGTGGCTTTTCCCTCCCTATCCATATTAATTTAACCAATTTGCATTTCCTTTCTCCCAAAGCAACAAAATTTTTAATGGACCAGATGTGGGTCTTTTTTATTAAATATCTTGAAATTTGCAATGCAAGTACATTTTATTTTGCAAATACAGTCTAATCAAAGTAATGACCTAGCAGGCATCATTACAAAAATTAATTTTAACACTTTATTTTGAGATTTTAGTTTCAAATCTCAAGCTATGGAACAACAATTGTAAATATATTTAGGTTGCACATGGGTGCTAATATGTGTTAAGAAGGATATACTTGTGCTAATATGTGTTAAGGAGGATATACTGGTATACAGTCTTTTTGCAGTGATATATCACCTCCTAGAGCACTGCTATCTCCTTTGTACAGTCAAACCAAAATGTATTATCTTGAATAACAGCATCTAATTCTTCATTTCTGAAAATTCGTTTTAAAAAGGATGTGCTTGAGCCTAAAGGATATCCTTAAATATGTTCTGAGATTTTAATACTGAGTCATTAGACTGATAAGAACATATGTTGTGTCAGATAATGTCACATCTTTGATGTGGAGTAAGAAAACACAAGTCCAAACCTTCAATCTCAGAAAAATGGCATTATCCAGTATAACACATATCCTGTCACGTATTCTTCAGTTAGAATACAAACCAAACAGCAAAAGCACATTTTCCTTGTTCAATACACGTTTTTTCCTAAGTCCTGTACCCTGGTACCAGGAATGTGCACGCATTCATACATACACAGCCTGAAACAGATACAGTGAGGGGTCTCTGAAAGATACAGTATATTTCTGTTTCAGCAATGGAGGCAAATTTGGTGTTTGCATCATGATGTTTCTTTCCTGTCTGCTTCAATACTATCACATTTGGACAGTCTGGTATTTGCTGACTAAAATCTACAGTAGTGGGTGGCTGAAAATATATTCTCTGAACTTGCATCTTATAACGTGCTTTTTTTTTTTTCAAATGAAAATCAAAATTACAAAATTGATTAATAAAATTGCAAAAATTCTGTTTACGTACGAGCGCCTTCAGTTCTAATTCTCTGCGATGGCATACTAGGTTCTCCTGTCCCCAAAGTGTTTGTCGCTATTATCCGGAACTCATACTCCATCCATGGAATTAAATCAATCACAGTAGCAGATTCCATATTTCCTTCAATATCTGCTGGTTCTAAAAAAAAAATATAAGAATTTGCTTTAGAAAACTGCATTTTTACACTAGGATCAGCCAACAATGTGGTGGATTTCAGCAAAACTACCACTATTCTGCAGTCACACAGAGCCAACTGAAAGAAACTTGATGTTGTATGTTGGGAATACCACATCTTACAAGGAGTACTCATGGTAGTAACTAGGAATTTGGAAACTATGACACTATGTAGTATAAACCCGTAGAAACCTGTATGTTTTAACTGGGTGCAAACCAGGAAACACAGTAGATGTAGTTATGAAATATCCTTACTAATTACATATTGTAGCTGCAGAATTTCATTTTACCTACAGAAAAATGCAAAGAGAAATCTGGAATGCAAAACCAGTAGAATAAAAATTCATGATATAGACATGGATATAGACATGCAAATATAGGGTTCGATCAGCTGATAAAGAGTGATTTATTAATTGTAGTCTTATTTGGTGTACCTTATTAGAGAGCATGTTACAACTTGCTGCCTAATTCAGATCCAACAAGAGCAAAGACTTCTTTACCATACGTAACTCATGACTGTCTACAGTTCACAGACAATAGGAGTTGTTTCTATAGCTGTCTGCAGTTATAGAAAGACAGAGGATTTTCATTTATTGTGTGGGTGAAGAGTGGTTTGTCAAATTAGTCTTGGATTCAGAGGGAGAAGAGAAATGAGAGATTCTGCACTGGGAAGTTGATTTGGAATTATAATATAAATGCAATGACTGCAAAAAACCCCAGGCATGGCGGTGTAAGTACTGGATGGTGACACAACTTTCCTCTACCTAATGATCTTTAAATTTTTCATTCCAAAGTAAAGCCCTGTAGGAGAAAGAAAACCACTTTCCATTTTCTTTCCTCCTGCCCACCAGCCTCCCTCATCCTTACTCAAATTATTTTTCTGTCCAGTCAGTAGAGCCATTGTGAACCTCCTATGGCATCCAAGCCATGATATAAATCTGTCATTCCTTTTCATGGGCCACATTCAATCTCTTCATTTAGTCATAATGTCCCACAAATTCCCAGAATAATTATGAACACTCAACACAATGAGAATCTGATTCCCTTAACTGGGAAGAGCAACATAAATGTAAACAACTTATTACATAACCCATTCAGATGCATTTCCATACTGTGAAGTAGAATACACTTCTTTCATGAAACACATTCGATGTTATGCAACCTGAGATGAATGATTTGGGTTGGGAATAATGGTAGTAGCAATAATAACAACAATAATTCCAAAGTGCAATGCCAAAGTATATTTTTTTGTTCCACACACTGAAAATTAGCAGCATTAAATGATAGCCTAAATGATAGCACTGATGAAAGATCAATTTGGACTGTTCATCATGTGACTTACTTTCATATGAAAGTGAACACTGAGCCAAGCTGGGTGTTCTTAACAAGAAATTAAGTAAAAGCTGGCAGTGGTGCCAGTGATGGTTACTATGGTGATTTTACCTATTTTTTGAGGGAGTCGTCTATTAAACAAAATTACTCAGTGCAGTTCAAATGAAAAAGCAATGATTTTGAGAACACAAGAATAGTTAATTTCAACTTTTCAACTGCTAGCTTCTTAAAAAAGTAATTCAACAATCTAGATTCCTACCTGTCCAACTCATGATGTGAATCCCACTCAATATGCTACAGGATAACTCAAAGTCTGACTACATGTCTCAGTGACTATCTCATTAATTCTGTAAAGCAGTAGAACTAAAGAGGTATAGAGGAGTGCATCCAATCATGTGTGTAACACTGCAAATAGGGAATCTTCCTGAGACGTGAGAGAGATGGGTTCAAGTGTCTGCTCTGAACCAGAGCAAAGATCTGAATCCAACACTTGTACCTCGTACTCACATTTCTAGTTCCAGTAACACACAACACAAAAGTAAGCAAGATCAGAGCTGCCACCCCTGTTTATAATTTATCCTGAGAAAAGTAGAGGCTGGTCTAAAAGGATCCTCCCTCCTGCATATATTGTTACTGAAGCAAATCATCAGTTATTTGAACAGCTTTAATTTCTACAATATTTTTTTTTTTTTTCAAAAAAGTTCAAAGAATTCTCTTCTACAGAAACTATTAAATAAGATATAAGAGATAGGAAGGAACTGGGAACTTTCTACTTTTATTTTCCTAGCTACTTTAACATGTTATGTACTGGTGCTGGCTGCTGGAGGTAATTATATACAATAGAGCTACATACGCTACATATTCTAGGACAGAAATATGATTTAAGGCAGTAGGCCTAGTATTTTAAACTTTTTACTCTAAGAATGTAACAAATTTTCAGGCTAATATGTCAGTCTATTTCTTTGACATCTACCTCTGTAGTTTCAAGGGACAACTTAAATGAAAGGCAGTAGCTGAAACTACTTATATTCTTAGTATTTAGAAATGCTGAGTATGTGATGCCCTAATTCCACAGAATTGCACTTCAGTTACAACTTATTACAGTGGCATAATAATCATATTGATAGGACAATTCTGTATAGCTTGTGGCAATTCTATCCTTCATAAAGTATTCAAAGATACTACTAGTTTAATAATATTTTAATAATTTATGTTTATGTTAAACCTTGCAAAAAACTATACATTAGCGTGCCCTGTGTTCAGGTAGGTGAGTCCTCAACTGCAATTATGCGGCACAACGATGACATCCAGTGGTTAAAAGGATAATCTTAGCTATGTTTTCTCTAGGGATGCCAGTTTTAATGTAACTGGAACTCAGCCTATTCCCAGGAAAAAGCATACAATTTTAACCAACTTTCTGCATAACAAATATAGAAAAGAAGACACCTGTTTGTAATCAAAATTAACCTGTAAATAAATCTTTTATGATTCTAGTAGCTGATGTGGAATGTTTCAAACAACAAGGAAAGAGGCAAAAACCAGATAAAAACTCTGTGCTGCTCTTTTCTGTATTTCTTGATATTCAGTTCAGGCCTTCAAAGTGCTAGGAACAAACCTATTGACAACCTACTGACAGGATGGTACCTGCTCCCAAACCCTATAGCAGACATTAATAGCATCCCTGTTTTCTTTTTATTATGATTATTTTCTGATTAGACAAGTTTTCTAACAATCAAACACTTAAAAACCTATTGGCTTTACTACTTCTGACATTACTCTTACCTGTTTTGGCATCTTTCCACTCTTCAGATAGAAAGGTTTTTGACTGGATAGTGTATTTAGAAATTGGGCTATGATTGTCTGTTCCACGACTCCAGGTAAGTGCTACAGCAGTGTCTCTAATTTCTTCTACTCTTATACCTCCGGGAGGGCCTGGAGGACCTGATTAAAAAAAACAATGGCAGTTCAATTAACAAATTATATATTCTGAAAATGAAAGTTCATTAATTTTCATACTTGTACTTCTAAGATACAAGGCTTTTGAGTCTCACTTTCTACTTAAGAACAGGTTGAAAAAAATATATACATTTTAATACTCTACAGAGTGATTCAGAGGATAAATGCTCTTGCATCTAACAAATACCAAATGAAACTTCCATGACTCTGGCCTAAGTAGTAATATTGAGAATTTCAGAAATCCATGTCAAAATGTGGAATCCACTACACCCACTGAACTAAAAGCAATCTTGCAAACTACATGGGTGAAATCAACCAACCACTGTGCTCCAGAATCACTGCACGAAGACCACCACCAAGGAACAGAAGCACCAAAGAAAAACATTTTCCAAAAGTAGCCATTCCACATCTGCCCTTTATCATCATGAAGGACCTATAAAATAATTTCTAAAGAGTATTTCTTTTTCTTCAAAAGATAGATACTTGCAAAGATTAATTTCAAGTTTCATGGCTCTAGTGAATATAAAAAGTCATGAATTAAATACAGATGTTGGCCTGATGGCACATCACTGTGCTCCCAGCACCCAGCTAAATCATTATAGGTAGAAGTTGCTTGTCTTAAATGAGCTCACAGTCTCATTTCTATGCTTCTCAAGTATCAAACACTATTTCCGCTGAAACTGCCTACTTAAAATAGATATGTTAAAATAACAGCAATTATTCTCAATCTATACTTAGCTTTAAGTTTGCCTGTTGTACTTCAGATCTGGAGAGATTTGCCTCTGTTCTCAAAACTTGCCTGTTTTTTCCAGGTGTATCACTAAACCTAATAAATGGCATTACATCTCTTCACCAAAGCTCGTCTGTTTTATTTCTGAACAATAATTACAGAGAAAAACTGCTGAAGTGAATGTTTGCATTTTTCTTGGTGCATTTTTTAAATGTTAAAGATTTCCTTCTAATTACTACAGCTCCCATTTCTTTGTTTTGTGTGGGTAACACTTTCATTGTTGCTGTGCTGTGACTTAGTCCCCCAAAGAGAGGCTAAAATATGTAGATCAACAGGCACAGGTGATTATTTTCATGGACTAGAAAGCTAAGAAGGGAGTGATGCAGGTGCATGCATATGTGAGTATATGAATCTTTATCTGCAAAAGATACCACAATGTTCAGCAAATTGTACTAAAACCCCTCAAACTTACAGTAATTCTGTAATCCAAAGCTTAGCACCTACTAACAAACTTGGCCTATAGATATTTTCAGATCATTCTTTTAACATTAACTCTTCTGGTTTTGTTATTATGCTTCTGTTTTATATGGTACACAGTTATGTGATATATATCAAGTGTTGTGTAAAAGCAGAGGCAATGCATTAGAACTATTGAGAAGTATTTTCTGATTCCACATTCAGAGATAACAATACGCCAACATGATCCAGGTAATTATCCAACAATCTGATTGAACAAGTCCCAGAACTTTTTAAAAAGCCAAACAGTAACAGGATATATTCCTCTGCAGTACTTACAGAGAACCCACAGAAAACCAAAACAAAAACAACTCAACAAAAAGAATGGAAGGAGATTTCTACATCAGATCTAAGCACAAAGTATGCCAAACTTATCTTCAGCTCTTGAGCTCTTTATTTTCCCTGTAAATCTGAGCAAAAGGAATAAAATAAAATAAAACTAACTGAATTAAAAACCCCACAAACATACTACCATATATTGTTGTTTCTTGCTTTCAATTAATTTATTCTCATATTGAGCAAGTGATTTCATTCCTGACTCCAAAAGTATTGAAATTTAGCCTGGTTACTTAAAGAATATATATGCCATTAGTTAAAAATAAAATGAGCATGGCCACCCTACATAATCTGCTTGGATATAGCTTATGACTTTGACAATTAAATTCCTGATTGTTTCTTCTAAGATCCAAGAAGAGTTCCCATTTAATATCCTTGGAAAAATACACTTCAGTTGACTACTGGATTGCTCATAACCAATTTCTATTAAAATTTAAATACTGGCATTGAAAATTCAGCTACTAATTAGCTGTCCTCGGACCTCCCCTTCAAGATAAGGACTACATACATCTACACTGTATGCATGTACTACTACATAATACAAGCAATGGGAAACTGCCTCTTACTCTTCACTGAGGATGCACAAAGTAGAAGTTGTTGCAAAAAGCTGATTTTTAAGATGAGGGTCTTTAGTCAACTCCTCCCTGGTAATGTGCCTTTTTGCTAGCCCAGCTCTAAGGACTTAGGTAGGTATGGCCTGAGACACAAGTTCTCCTGCAAGATTGTTCATTCCAGAAGCCCTCAAGATGGAAGATATGAAAAGGTTTATCAGTGCTAAGACCTTTTTTTCCTCCTTTTTTAGGAGGTGTCTCTTACAGCTTCCCACCTCACTATCAAAGTTTCTGAAAATGGCATGTGTCAGGAAACACCAAGGGTCAGCTGTTCCCTGAGGAAAACTGATCCAGGACTCATGAGTAATGCAAGGATTGGCAGTTCCTTCAACAATGGGGCACAGTCCTGCAGGATCTGAATATGGTGGGCAGGGCTGGGTGTTGATATGGCAGTGCTAGGTACTGCAAGCAATGAATCACGTGCATTCAGGTGACAAACTAATGCATATACCCAAGACGTCCATCCAGGAGACAAGCTACCTACTACATAGGTCTGAAGCCCATCCAGGAAGCAGGCCAAAGATAGAGGTGGAAGCAGGCATGTCTGTACCATAGCTCCAGCCAGGGCTGAAGGTCCAGGGCTCAGGTTAACAGGGCTCCTGGGCCTATGGGTACCTGTGTGGATGGGTGTCCTGGTGAGGCTGGTCATGGCCATTAAGGCTGGGTGGGGCACCCGGGGGCCTGAGAGTCTTCAGTGTACTAATATCACTAGCAAGTCTCCTGGACACAAGAGCAATGTTAATACTCTAAGGTCACACAAATAGTTTTGTGGACAAAGTATCATCATGTGCCTGCATGAACACTGGCTATCCTTTACTACTTCATTGACAAGATGCTCTGTGTTTTCATGTTTTGCTGTTGCTTCTTCTGAAACTATAATGTCAACTTTTGTCATATTTCATCAGATATTTAAGTTTGCCTTGTAAGGCGCTGAGTCTTCCACTGACAAAAATGATAGTGAGAATTACTCAGCACTAAGCAGAACAGTGTTCATTGTATTAAAATTCAAATGTTGAGCATAAAATGAATGTTAATTCCTTCAAACATAACCTCAGAGCGATGATTCTAATTATAATTACCAGGTTGGAAGAAGAATCAGAAGCTTGATAACATCTCATCTCACCTCTCTTTTTATTTTTGAAAGGAATTGCTTACATAATACTAAGGCACATGAACAGGCCCTTCTCTTTTTCTTTGTAGATGTATTCCCAGTTTCACCACTTCCGTATTTGCTTTGACATTTCATCCAAAACTGATGACATTTCACTGGCTGTTAATACCCAGCAAAAATTAAATACAGAAAATCCACAACATCCTCAGATGAAAGATTCAGAATCAAGGCACAAGCTACACTTGTGCCTTGATTCTGCCATACAGCTCTTTAGTATTACCAAAACATGGGGCAAAACATGACAACAACATGGCTCCAAGTACAAGTTATGTCTGCTTTGAATTGTCAGCATTAGAGTGCATTAGCACTTCAGAACCTGTTATACCTGGAGGCACAAAACAGAGTAAAATACCCAAAGGACATGAATTAACTCATGCTATTGAAACCAGGAATCATAACAGATGTGTAGGATACACCCTATGTACAAGTACAGTGTTTTGAGACCACATTAACACTTAAAATATGTGAATTAGTTAATAATGGAGTGGTAACCTTAACCCCAAATGTCCTGGTTTCTGTCATTTCAAAACTAGGAATCCTTTTAATGTTGGTCTAGCATTATACACAGTAATTTAATCCATAAAGCTGTATGGGAAAAAAGAAGTGACTTCTTAAAAATATTATACAGTGGATACATTGAAATGATACTTAAAATAATTTTCTAATAATGAACACCAAATTAAACTGTATGAAAATTACTGTAACATAAGGAAAATATTAATAATAAAAAATATTTATTGCTTTTCAGGAAAACATGTGTTCAGTTGGACCTCTAAACATCTGGAATGGAATCAGTGCCCGGAGTGGACTTTAAGGATTTTGCATGTTCATGCACTCCCCATTTTAATTTTTCATTTTATGGTGAGAAACAACATATTCTAAACAACCAGAAACACTGCTTGTCCAGGTGAAAACCAGCCACAGTTCTGTATTACCTGGAGAACCTTACCTCTTACCACAAGGTCAGCTGAAGCTGAGGAGTTGTCCACAATCGTCTGAGCAGTGCACGTGTACCTCCCCGCATGCCGCAGCTGAACATTTTTAATGAGGAGCTCACCATTGGATTTAATCTGTCACAAAAACAGCACTTAGTGAAGCTGGTAAACATCCCTGTACACCAGTGTGATACCTGCCTACACATTCCTCCCAGTTGATAATACAGTAGTTGCTATTTCCAAAAAGCAAGTGCTTACCTGGAGAACAGATCACCCTCAAAGATACATCTGATTTATATGACAGCTGTTGAAATTACCCTGTGTTTCCCGAGGAGCTATGGTCTTTACTGAACATGAAAAAACTCAGATATCTTAGTAGACGTCTTAGTAAATGTTTTTTTATAAGCCAACATCTCCCTTTTCCTTTGTGAAGCCCACATCTGAACATTAAATTTAGTTGAGAATTTTTTCATAAAGAGCAGCCAGATGATTTTTCTGCATCATTACTTGCCTTTTTATGCATGTTTGTATGATAACATGTCATGGAGTCCTACTAACAGAGCAGGATACTGTGTGGCTCCTCCTTTACAAGCCTTAAGCCAGTCCGAAAGTTTTTATCACAGAGAAGCTAAAATCACAGCCTGAATAAATATGCACCAGAGATACTAAAATGCAGCAACTGTGAACAAACAATAATGTTGAACACATGTCGCAGCTCCTTAGAGGAAAGACCATCCCTCCTGGTAATGTACAGGTTGATGACAGCAACTGTAGCCCCATGTTGGGAGGGTGGGCTGCAGGGGCTCTGGGCCAGTGCTGAGACATCGTAGTCCAGGGTGGCCCCTTCCTTTGGTGACCTGGGTTGGGTGCACACAGACAGCACTGAAATGAAACCTCAGGGAGGGCCGAACCCCTGCTGCGGAGCTGCTGTGGAGCTGAAATGCTTCCTTTCAGGGCCCACCAGAGCTACAGCTCCCATCATGGCACACCCAGTCCTGACCAGCTGAGTGGACAGCTAACCTTGCTGGTGAGGCCTCTGCCCTGAAGGTCATGCTTTTTCCCTGGTTCAGCTCTCCCTGCTCCCTGGCAAATGGCAGCAGGACCTTCAGGGAAGCAATTTACTATTCAGTTAGGCTCATACACTCATCATCATCACCATCACAGACCCTAATTCTTCCTCAATACTCTTCAGTAATGCTGGACTACTAGGAAAATATATAGCTGCGTTTGCAGATGGTCCACTATCTGCTGCTACCTGTGGTTGTACAGATAAGCAAACTGAATAATATATTTCTGTCCTATGACACTTCTGTGAACCCACTGAGTAACTAGTCATGCACCTGTAAAACAAGGAGTAGAGCAGAGAGCATTACATACACCACAGCTATTCTCAATGAAAACCACATTTTATATTAAGACATTTATAAAAATGTTTAAAAATAATGCGCTTGAAATATTTTGCTTATCTATCCTGGATTTTATTGCAGAAAAATACTTTCCTATAAGTCAAAATGCTACAAAAGATTAACAGATGGATCTATACCCAACTATACCAAAAAGGGCAACATTCAGATTTCCTAATTCACTGCAGATTGTTCAGAAATAGAATTAAGAAAAACCCAAACAACCCAAACACTGAGAAACCTTCACAGGAACAAAAGGAATTCAAATGCAAAATGGTATGTAAAACAGAAACTGCCAAGTACCTAGGTGTAAGAACTAGTGCTATCATCATGAAAGTTTCTAGGTAACAACAAAGACCTTCAATACAATCTCAAATAGTATGGGCTGAAATTAGTGCCTCTGTATTTAGACATTCTGAAGAAATGAAATAAAACTGTGTCATCCAGTTTATGTGCCCTGATTGGAAAGGGGTGTGGGGGGGAAGTAAGGTTATATCTTTTCCAAATGTTCTGAAACTAGAATGCCAGTTGAGACTCTATATTTAGGGGAGATGAAAATAATCAGATAAAACTATCCTTTTACTTTCCAAACTCCAGCAAGGATTTTGGATGCCAGCTTCAAATTCTGC
The DNA here is from genome assembly GCA_026283785.1 of Coracopsis vasa. NCBI lineage: Eukaryota > Metazoa > Chordata > Aves > Psittaciformes > Psittacidae > Coracopsis > Coracopsis vasa. The sequence goes on from JANHGB010029549.1 coordinate 31,444, forward strand.
TGTCATAAAGTTCCATCACAAATTGAAATCTGTTAACACCAATTTTTATTTTTTTTTTGTCCAACATAAGAATCCACATCTTTAAGAAATTCCTGAGGTAAACCGGTGATTGGATAAAAGGAGAATCAAGCACACGTGAAAGAAACTATGTAATTCTGGCCAGCAATACTTCAGCCAGTTGCCTTAATAGGGTCAGAGAGAAATGCAGGTTACACTGTACCCTTTCAATTTTTGAGTCACACAAGTGTTGTTAGCAGTGATCAGATTAGTTGGATCAGTGAACAATCCAATATTCTTGATATATTTCTGAACATTTCTCTGTTAGTTATTTTTAAACTATGCCCATGTGTGTATATATATGTATATTCACACTTCACACTCAAGACTAATATGTCAAGGCTTTTAATTTAATTTGCCAAAGTGCAGGCAGGATGCAGAGATGAGGTGAGTCTGGGACAGTGGCATTTCTGTGCAGGCGTCCCCCAGTTTATTCATGGAACTTCAGGGGGACTGCCTTCAAGGACAGCATCCTTTGAAAATCTGTGGGGATTACTGCATAAGGGAACACTGACTGGCTGCCTGACTAACCGCATACAAGCGTTTTTTCTCTACTGTGCTGCCTTTTGCTGTCAATGGCTTTCAGGAAGAAAAATCAGTGGGAGTGTCAGTACTTCTACAGGAGCAGAGAGGATGCCTACCTGCTCATCAGCCCTCTGAAAAGTTACAATAAAGAAACTGCAGAAGTTGAAACTCCTTGAGTTTTCAGTTCCTGTGGGTTTTTTTGGTTTTGTTCTTTTAGGTTTTGATTTTAATAAAAGAGATAAAGAGTTTTCTATTTGACTGCTGTATAAAGCTTTAGTTCATTAACAGTAAATGTCACCCTAGAAAGAACACACTGCCTGTGAATCTCTGATCATTGCTTGCACTTTCATCTGCAAATAAATGTAAGCAAAGGTTGGGCAAAGCAATAGGGTTTAGAAAAACTACATAAACTTAGAATTCTCATAATCATATTATTAATTCAATAACAAATGATTACAAATTTTTAATAGACTTAGTACTCATTAATCCCTATGTTAGCATTCTAGTTAAAATACTTTGTTATATTTATTAATGATGAGCTCATATACTTGCTTTAACATTCATATGGGAAGTAGGTCTTGAAAATCTAAATGATGCAAAACAGATGGGAAAATGTAATATAATTTAAAAATCATCAACCCACAGATATGGTATAGTATCTTGTTGGTTAAGAAGCTCTCCTGGAGCAAGGTTTTATGCAGTTGGTGATGAAGCTTTCCATAACTCAGAAGAAGCCTAAGTTCTTGGTGGTAAAAGAAGAGCTTACAAAGCAAATAAAGAGCATGGGCATCAGCAAGTTTTGTCCACAAATTAGATATGAATGCACTGTATGTTTTCATTCAAAAACCTCAGCTTGGCTAAGTTTAAAAATGCCTTCCTTAACTCAGAGAAAACTGAATCACAGACTGGAAATAATGATAGCAATACTCAGGGATGTTCCAAGGGTATCTGTGGTTCACCACCCAGTTATTTACCAAGTTTCAAGCAAAGACTTTCATCATATGAGCTCTATATTTATGCTTTAATAGTGATGTCAAAAATAGAATTGTATGACCTATTTCGGAGATTTGTTGTTCTCTCTTTTGACTATCACCTTTGCCAGTGCACTAAATTACTGAAAACCATCAAAATATGCCCCTGTGTGATCAAAAATAATTTACAGGAATACAGACTTCTGACTAAAAGCAGTATCCACAACTTTTGGGACCTCAGCAACAATAAAGGAACTCATGTTAGTATGAAGCTAATAAGTTCTCTAAAATAATGAAATTGGCAGAAATAGAAGAATCTGGTAAGCAGAGATAGTATATTCTTTTAATTCAGGTTTGAAAATTAATGTTTGAGCTTCAGAGATGTTTAATACACAGTAGAGGTAAGATCATAAGAGAATCAATAAGAAGTAATGTGGAAGAGATGGAATTCTTGGTGAGGAGACCAGCTTATTTAAAGCTAGCAATAACTTAAAACATCTTTTCCTATTACCTGTACCTAAAAATTGTTTAACTCTTTACTGAGTTCATGTGAGTTGTTTTGCTCTTGCCAGTAGAGGATCTGTTATGTGGTAGAACCAACTGGAACAGATAACAGCTGTTGACAAATGGTAATGTAAATGTGATTATAGCTGTTTTCTTGATATTGACATCAGAGATTACATGGGGACAACACCACCAGTGCAGCTCTATTGTCTCAATCTTATTCACAGGAGAGCTTACCTCACTATTTTATAAACCATAGTTGGCATAAAAGTTATGGATAAATAAAAAAACCCAGCAGGATAATGATGACACAGTCATTCCCACTGAAGAATATCTTCCTTCAGTGGACTATATTTATATGTAAAGGAAGTACAGTGCTAATTCTACCCCTGAAATGCGGACTGGGAAATGTTTCCAACAAGTATATTATTATTCTCCATTCAGCATACCACTGAGAATGCCTGAGGACACTGTGCTTTGTACCAGCATCCCTGTGGGAATTTGCCCTGTTACTTCCAACAGCAGAAAAGCCTAGGTACTTGTTCACTCATACTATGGATTACAACTTTACAGCTGATAGCAAAAAATCACAATACACCGTAAACTACATTTCTCTGAGCACTGCTCACACCTGGCTTTCTCAGCCCCTGTTACCTAACAAGTGATGGTACTTGGATTTGGGAGTTTGCAAAGTTGCATAAGCACATAAATTTACAGTCAACTGATTTTGCAATGTATTTTCTTAATTCTTGCACAGAAGTTGGCATATCTTGATCTTCTACATTTCTTTGTGATGGAAATAGCACTGGATTAATAACAGATTTCTTCAAAGGCTTCTGTCAGAGCTGTTTGTTGGCTTCACCCTCAGCACTATGCCTTCTGCTTTCCTTCCCCTCCTTGCTTTTAACCACTGACTCCAGCCTTTCCATTCCATGCTCACTACGTTATTATTAGGCCCTTGCCTCCAAATTTTACCCAAACCTAGCCAAATATGTGACTTCTAATTCACTCATGTCTGAAGTGTCTTCCTAATACATCAAGGCACTGGAAGCAATATATTGAGACAGTGCCTTTGAAGAGTCCTGGGACTCTTTTTTTTGTCTACCTAGACTTTAGTAAAGATTTTGATACTGTTTCCCACATCATCCTCCTGGAGAAACTGACTGCTTATGGCCTGGATGGGCATACTGCTCACTGCGTAAAAAACCTGCTGGAAGGCCAGGACCAAAGAGTGGTAGTGAATGGATTAAATCCAGCTGGTGGCCGGTCACAAATGGGGTTCCCCAGGGCTCACTATTGGGGCCATTTCTGTTCAGTATCTTGGATATTTGATTCTTCTTCTTTTATAAAAGGAACAGAATTAGTGCTTTCTACTTTTCAATATTTTTAAATGCAAGATGTAAATTTCATAACAAATCTCAAGTACTAAACAATAGAAACCAAGAATCTTTGACATGCAAAAAATCTTAAGAAATACCAAAATTCTCACCGTTAAAAAAAAAAAAATTAAAAAAGGATCAAGCTGTAAGTTTCTCCTATAAATAGTCTTGGTCACTCCAATTTTGCACATACCATCTTGGAACTTTGCATTTTGCTGGCTTTATTTTCTTTTTGCAGAGGAGAGGGGAACTCAACATGTCGAGTGGGGCTCCGTGGAATACTTTTTTGGATAAACTATGAGCACAAAACAGCACTAAGCCTCAAAGCTATCTGATGTAAAAATAAGGATATTACCTTCTGTGGAGTGTAAAAACTGCACTAGATGCCAAGAACAGAACTTTCAAACCGCTTCAGTGAGGTACTTTAAATGATCCAGATATTACATGATAGAGTAATACAGGCCTGCATTTTGTCAGGTGTGAAAGAGTCTCAGGTACCCAAAGACAGTTTTGCATCAAGTTTTCTTGATAATCTCATTACTAATATAAGAAAATGTGAGCAAGCAACAAATCAATTGTCTCTATGACAAAACTCATCCTCCAGCCTTATTGTATTTTTCCACCAACATTTCCTCTTTCTTTAATTCATATAAAAGAAAGTTATTTGCAATTAGGTAAGTTCCAGAACCATTATATGGCAATTTAATTTAACTTATTAAAGATAAAGTGGTGAGAAAAATATCAGGTTTTCAGGTTCACTGATACTGTTTAAGATGACTGATAGTGCAGCAAACACAGGAATATTGATGGTATGGAAAGCTTTTTAAAACGTATGCATGTCTATATGTGACTAAGACTATTAGAACCTACATTTGTACTCTTCCTAAGTTTATGTACAAGTGTCTGACCTGAGCCTGTTAAATTATGGAGCTCTTCTTCCTGACTATCCGTACAAGTGGACTAGTAGGGCTCAAAAAGTATAAAAAACCCGCACCCCTTCACATTTTAAATATAATTTTTTGTAATAAACTTAAAAGAATACACTTGGATAGTGTATATTTTTTAAAAAAATATTAAAAGTCTGCTTTTCAATCTTTAAATATACATGACAAAAAACAGATCTATAAATAACAAATGACCAAACATTAGTTTTCTAGATTACTTGAAGTGCTGTATCTCTACAAGGCATGAAAGGATGTGTTAATGTTTAGTTCCTCAATCAAAAAATTAGAGGAACAACCACACATAAATCAAAAGCAATCAATTTTAATAGTCAGATTTTGAAGACTCAATTTAACTTTTTGAAAGCTAACCAATTCATACATATATTTTTCATTTTAAATATCACTGTCACAGGAAATAAAAATGGCATTGACAAATGTTCTTTTGATAAATGAGTTTTAGTACTAATGTAATGCAAATTAGTTTTGCCTTCAGCAATGATGGAGATACCAAAGCTTCCGTTTAAAGAAAGAAGACTTACTCAGGTATTTACATGAATTTCATTAGCATTCCATTATGTGTATGTGACAACAATATTAGTATTATTTTGAGAACTGAACACTGTGGCTGTATCAATTTTCAGCATGTTCATCAACGCTGTCGCATAAATTAATAGTGATATTATCAGGAAGACAGATGAGGATCCCTCATCGACAGGAAATTATAGCACAGAGAGCATGCACAACAGTAACTCTAATATTCGTGATGGAGTAAGTTTTTACTTTTCTGTTTGAGAAGGCTTGGGTAGCAGCATGGGATTCCACTGCCTCCAGCACAGCAGCTGGGGCTGCTGCTATCAAATGCACAACAGCTAACCACTTTGCACCCAAGAAAACCTGAGCAAACCTGCCACCCAGTGACTTGAACTCAGAACTGCCAGAGAGAAGTGAGGCAGGAGAAAATCCCTTTGCTAGCCTGTGAAGGAGGAAAACCCTTAATGCAACATAATACAATACTAAATCAATGAAACAGAAATACTGGAAGTGTATATTCCTCTTAATTACATCCTACATAAACCTTTTTATTGTATTTGTTGAAGCTGTTTAAAAATTCTGCATTTGTTATTACTTCAGTGCTGAATCCACAAATAACTACAAATAGCAATTCTAGACCTCACATGCAATCCTACTGTCCCTTCTCTCTTGGCTGAGAAAGGCTGAGCTGCCTGTGGAGAAGGAATAGAGATGATCTGTATTTGCTTTGCATTTGAAAGCCCAAAATAAGGCTTAGGAATGCAAAACAGGAATCTGCCCCTGCTAAAATAACTTCTACCACTAACGATCAAGTGCAAAAGGAACACACCAAATTAAGAAACATCTGTATGAAGACGGAGTTACACAATGACAAATAAATTAATTGATGTTTGGATCTAACCTACTTAACTTTAACTGTCCAAGTGAATTAAGAGTTAGTATCTTTTCAGCTACTTCTGCATCCTATGGAGTATCTATCTCTAGAACCTTTTGAAAGAAGAAATCATCCAGCATGAGATTCGACACCCACATGAAGTAAACCACCTCTTTCTCTCCCTCTGCAGAGTATGGAAGGTCTGTAGAGATCAAGCAAGCCTAGCAAAGCTAGACTAATTTGGTTTTGAAATAAAGCAGTCCAATAAGGTGTCTAAAATAATGTGGAGTTAATCAGAATTTGGGGCCAGGAGATCTAGGACCACTGGCTATCTGGAAGATGAAAGAGGTGGCCAGGAAACTAAGTACTAAGTCAATCTTCACAGAAAATGACACCTTACACGCTTGCTAAGGCCCTTATTTGGCCCATATTTGTTCATTTGAAGTGCTTTGGTAGAAAGCACCATAAAATTGGTATTGCATTTCAGAATTAATTTCCCCTAAAAGAAAAAATTCAATTTCCTTTTTATTTTCATTATTAAGAGGAAGACCCAAAAGTGTATGTCAATGATATAAAAACTTTTGTTCAACATATGACAGAGAAAGTCCTTTATCTAAGGACAAACTAATGCCATTAGGAGGGGAGTCAAGCTTTTTCAAGAAAGTCTTATGCATTGATTAGTACCAAAGTGCAGATATAAACCTATCAAAAGTGCAGCTTAATAGCCACTTGCAGGAAATGTTTTGAAAGATCCCAGTGTACTAGTGAAGATCTATAGATTTTGTAATTCCTGAAACAACACACCACTACAAACTGCTAAGTACCCTGCTGCTGAGTTTGGACATAGACTTTGGAGAAATTTATGGCATAAAGTGATTTATATCTTTGGGTTTGAATGTTTTTCAGCTGATCTTAGCGTACTTCTGCTGGCTTGTCTGACAAAGGCTTGTCTCTCACTGAAAGAGTGCATTGCAACTTCACAGGAACGTTTACAACTCAGCAAAAGAGCAGGCTGACTGCTCAAAGTACTGGTTTGCTCCAAGTCAGTCTAAAACAGTTCTGCTTGAAATATCTCACAAAGAGATAAACAGATAAAACAGATAAACAGACTCTCTCGAAAAAGAGAGAAAGAATCTCCATGGAAAATTAAATAATATTTCCAGCTTAAGAGAAATATTCTGCAGGAGGCACTGTTATATGGTACATCGTTTTGAACACAGAGCTGAAACTGAACATGGTTCCTGGTGTTCCCAGACACTACAAGTACCGTTAGCAATATTTTCTGTCCACATTCACAGTTCCTCTTGGTAGCACAAACTCCAAAAGTGTCTATATTGAGGATTTTTGTATCATTTAAACCCAGAACAACAGAATAAATATAGATATGTGGGTAACCACTCTGAGGTTGTTGTTGAATATTAGGTAAGTCAGCTTTTGAATAGACATAAAGAGAAGGGTTTTCTAATCAAGGTAGTAATTTTGAATAATCCTGATAGAAGACTGTAAAGAGATAACCACACATGCAAGCATGAAAGATTTATGATTCCTCTTTCTAGATGCCAAAATGATTGTTTTTGTATTAACTTGTTTAGCCTTCACACCAACTCTTCTTGCTCAGTGTTTACAGACCGTTTGATTCCTACCCACCATCTGGCCCGGTTTTGTGCCAAATAACAGAAATGTTGATGAGAAAAACATGAGTAAGGAAAAGTGAATGCATATGCACACATTTCCAAGACAATTTGTACCCTGTTTACGATAAGGCTATCAACTTACCAGTTTTATTCACTGGGATTTAACTGAGGTACCAAAATACTTACGTTAATTTAGATATCTGATTTCAGGTATCTACCTGCAAGTGTCTACATGTCTGTAAAATATCTAAACTGTGATTTTATTTCACGTTCTTAGCCTACTGCATCTTTCTATACCTGAACCAATACAATAGAAAAAGTAAAACAAAAAAGACAACTATTCACAATTAAAAAACCCTAGTCTTTCACGTATTAGATAAGGATCTATAGTATCTTACCATGACATTCCTTTCATAATGTTCATGCTTTTTCTCAAAATCTATTACAAAGCCATTTAGAGACCAAATAAATGTCAGGTCTAATGTGGGATCATGGGATGCAATGCATTGCATGGTAGCATTCTCTCCAACGGTGACATCAACATTCAACGGAGCTAAAGTAATCCTTGTAGCTTCTGTGAAGTTAAGAGCAAACATGGAAAATTCCAATAAATAAATGTGTATCCAAATGCAAGCTCAGCTCCATAACTGTTTGATTATATATACAGCTGCTCCCTCAAACTCTAGTTTACATGTTACTCATGCAGCCACATTTCAAAGGACCAAACTAAAGAGAACAAAGGAAAACTTTTACAACTGAAATGCCTAACTTCCGTCCTTTGAAATTGGCTGTTTCAGTCTCTGAATCACATTACTAACTATTTAAAGCTATTTTTACTCATTGATTATATCTCAGGTAGAAAGAAGACACATGATGAATCCTATATGACTTGTGTGGCATTTCTTATTTTAATAATATTTCTTATGTTTTAAAACCTGTCTAATGAATGGAAAGTTCTACTCAGTTGTCAGGCTGAGTCATATTTCTATTGGAGTACTTCAGGGATTGAGATCTTAATTTATCTACTGAGAAACAATAGAATGGATGCATAGCAAACTATGCAAATACCTACATGTGGAAAGGAAGAGAAAATAATACAACAAAAGGAAGAAAGCTGTGTATCTTCCAGCAATGTTACATACTGATATAGAAACAAGAAAACAAAAAGGCAGAGATCTCATGATACTTGCTAGAGATCTTGGTGCATTCATCAATCTCAAATGGCAAATTAACAACATTGTTCTGGAAAGGACCCACTGGATCAGCGAGACCTGTTGCTTTTCTTTCAATTCTTATCATAAAACAAAAAGCCACAAAGCATCTTCCTTATGCCATGATATATATCTTTCCACTAGTATGAGACTGGGAATAGAGTATCAAAACCTGGAAGACAATAGCCATAAGAAAAAGAGCTATTGCTACTAGCTAAGACCTAGGTTTGAGCATGCTCCAAGGAGCACACTACACTTCATAATACACAGAACAGCAAAAAATCCTCAATAAACCCAATGTTACTTGTCAACTCGCCTTTGAGAGAAACCTTCCCATATGCAACGGAGACTATGAGGATGGCACAACTACTGGCTTTTGCAGAATGAAGCATCTCATAGTGCATTGGAGCAACCTCTTAACATCTGATCTTTAAAGTCTTAGCTATGGACACATGCTTAGCATACCTGCCGCATTCTAGTGCTGTGTCTGTATGTTCAGCATTTGGTTCTACCATCAGTGATGTTCTAAATGTTTGCATAAAGTATTCTACCGGTCCTGTGGCAGTGAACAAACAGCGTGTGGGAAAAAACATCAGATTTGCAGTGCCTGCCAGCTTCAGATTTAACTTTTAAAACTCCTGTAGTCATGCACAATGTCTGATAAGTTTTATGGGCCATGCAATTCTTGGGAATATCATCTGCAAAGCATTCTTTGTCAACTCTTATCATAGTCCACAATGTGAAAATAAATTTGAAGTATGTCATCTGACCCCTTCTGTTTCTGCTGTGATGCAAAGGAGATGTCTTTAGTCTTTTGGTTTGCCTTTTTAGATGAATTGGAACAGAATTCTCAAAATTTTAAAATTCTGTATACTTAAGTTTATAAGGTTTATAAACATTTGGTTTAAGTTTTTCACTGTGTGAATTTAGTAAGCAAATGACTTTAAAAGGTATGATAGAGTTATTAAGGGGCTGGATATTTATTTACATAACCTTTCAAAATAATTAAATGCCTGAGGGCAATATTAAGATGTATAAAACTGAAAAGGATGATAAAAAGTAATAGCAATTATTAATCAAATCTGACTAAGCAAAATAAAAGCCTTACAATTAATTTGGTACAATAAATATGGTATAAATCAACCAGAAAAATGCTTTCATATGATCTGATGATATAGATTAATTCTTACATTAGTACATCAATATTGTGGCATTGAGCTGTCACATCTAGCATGATTTCTGGAACAGACATTAAAAAATGTATTTGATAAATTATTCTTCTGCTATGAGTGACACCTAACAGACATAGCTATTCATGAATGTCATCTTTCCTGTCTATACTCTACAGCTATTTATTTATTTATTTGATATCAGGTTTAAAATATACAATTGAGGATATCAGTACTCCAGCAGTAAATACTAATACCTGTAAAAGAAGAGAATTTAGTGCCCGTAAAAGAAGGGAATTTAGTAGTGCAGTCATACGGCTGTGTGTTCCTATTGCATCAATTTAATGCATGTTTCTTTAACTGAAATGCTCTCTCAAACTTGCTTACTCCACCAAGAAAAACAGAAAAGAAAAATTAAGGAATGTCAGTAAGAGTGCCATTTCTGTTTGAGTTATGGCCCCAGAATCACACCTTAGCCTGAGCGCTAAGCTACCAGTTTTAATGAATGCATTAAAACGTGTCAATTTAACAGATCAGATTTAATAATCTTCAATGGAAAAATCAACCTTGAAAATTGAGATACTGTCTCAGAACTAGTGCAAACATACTCTGTTTCTACTGAGCAATATGTTTTTAAAGCATCATTATCTAATGAACAACTAAATTAAAAAGACATAAAATGGTTTGCAAGTGCTGGAACAAAAATTAGTGATTCTACCCAAAACAAATGAATGCAATTTACAGGTTTACCTGTCATTTCCAGAACACCAGTGCTATTAGCTTTTCCTCGGTTGTTTTCTGCAAAACAAGTGTAACGACCTTCATCCAGCTTTGTGATATTGATAATTTCCAGGCTCCCATCATCCCAGATACGTATGCTATTGAAAGTGTAAAAAAATACATCAAGAGAAATTAGGTTTTATATCAGAAAGCAGTACTTTAAGTAGAATAGTAGCAAGTGAAAGAACAAACCACAGACGTCTATTGGAAGCTCACATCTAAATACTGCATTTATAAACACTCTTATAGAAAAAATATTTTATTAGACTGTGGCATGATTAGATGCCTCTGTTGGAGCCAGAGAATGTACTTTCATTTACTTGGAGCCATTCTAATTGTTTTCTTACAGTTTTGTGATACCATTAAATTCTGAAATGTGAACAGCACCAAACAGTTGGATAACCCTCTAGCTATTTGGATCCACATTGGTTGAAACATTCTGGCAGGTTGTACTCCTGAAATTACACAGTCTCCTGCTTCTGAAGTCTGCAAAAGTGAGAAATAGCCTACAGGATAAATAGAAACATAAGGCAGCATTTTTAAGACTTACAGTGTCCTTTAACAGTCAATACTAACCGGCTCCCATTTACAAGCAGTTCTGTTCCTTTGCTCCAGGAGAATTTTGGCTTAGGAGCAGCTTTGGGCTTACATTCAATGATTACACGACCCCCTTTAGCTGCTAGGATTTTCTTCTTCATAGGGTTCAGTTCAAAAGTAGGAGGTGAAGCTGAAAGTGAAAATTAACAAAAGTACTGCTGTTAGTGATTTTTCTGCAAAATACAATATGTTTGCAACATGAAGTAAATGACAAAACTACTGAATTGTATGCAAATGTCCATTATTCAGATCAATAAGAAAAATAGTAATGATAAAAGATGTCCCGAGAAATAGATGCTGATCTAAAATAGGAAAAATCATTGTGTAGTTATATGTTGTGTTATGCTAGATATTTCTTTCTGTTGACTTCTGGACTTCCATCGAAGTTTAATCTAACATGATCAAAGTCCGCCAAAATCAATAGAAAGTTCCTCCTTTTCAAATGCCTTTTGATCAGTCCTAATAAAATTTAGATTCTTGGAGACCAATTTCTGCATAAAATGGCTCATTCAATCATATTTTCAAAGAATAGTTTGCTTTACTTTTCAGTGATTTTAACCCCCCTCTAGCAACATTAAGGTTGTGCCCTTCCTCCTCTTTGTAGTTTTCTGTTTGACTGCCTGGCCTTAGGTGCGGTCTCAGATTTACAAGAGTAATGAGATATGAGTGTAACAAGCACCACTCTTACATACTGAGGTTAGATCTTTGCTTACTAATTTTCTCTTTACTTGTAACGAAACAAAAACCAAAATGCTTTTAATTACTTTGCATCTCATCGAATGTACACAGCTAAAAGAAATAGGGCTATAAGATCATTACAGCAATATAGAGAAAAACTCTGATAAACAGCCTGAAAAAAAAACCCTCTGAAAGACATCCACACCTTAAGAACACTGAATTTTGCAAATGAGCATCAAGTGCTCCTTTCTGGGTAATTCATGCTGTTAGTGAGTACCTAGTAATGGAAGAACAGCAACGGACAAAGTATTGTTGTGCAGTGGGTTGGGGAAGACAAGGATAGTTTAGCTCTTGGGAAAGTCTGAAGGCAAGCATGAGATGGAAAGAACCCAGAGTAACTTCTGCAAGGAAATCTCCTAGGAAAGCCATATCATACAGTCATTATGCCTGCTCTAATGACATCAGTAAAAATGTCAGAAATGATTTAAGCCTGAGCACTCTGGATCTGAAAGTCTAACTTTCAATAGTATGCTCCTTAGGAAAACAATGGATTAATGACTACATCCAGCCATCAAATGGAGCAGCTATATTGCACACAACCATTGCAGCTGGTCATAGCAGATTGCAGAAAGCAAAAGCAAAAGGGAGAATGAAGAGGAAGAGCTTTAAAGGCTTGGTAACTGACAACATGGTTTTAAAAAAGTATATTTTACCCACAGAGGAGAGAACATAGACAACCAAAAAAGAAAATGCCCTTCAAGTTCTGCAAGCTTGAGAAGGTAGTCAGTAACCCTGCATGCTTCACGTAAGTTCTGCACTATCAGTTCCTCTGAGAGGTAACAGCAGCAAGCAAACATCAGAAATAATATAGCAAATATTTACTGCAAACTGGAAACATGATTCCTCAATTTGTTGTCAAAATCCAGCTAGAGAGCTCAAATAAACCCCCTAGATTGAGCGAGGCTTTTTAGCTTTATCCTCACAGGAATCTGTTACCAAACTATGCCTGCAAATATGACTGCTATCTTACTCAAACCTGAAATAGAAAATAGAGCAAGTAATCCTACTGACCCACAATCTTCAGTTCAGCATTTGCATAAATAATTCCATGTGTGTTTTCTGCTATACATTGGTACATGCCAGCATCGTCAAAGGTCAGACTTTGTATTCTTAGTTCACCTTTCCGGAACTAAAACACAGAATCAACAAAACAACAAGATATTCATATAGACGATGTATGCTGACAAATTTATACCCATTCCACATATCTTCTATTTTATTTTTTTAGGGACAACGTTCAGAAAAGAGTTCCTCACGTAACATTAAGACACCAGTGAGATTTTATTTTACCCATGATACATTTCAGCCTTTGTGACAATCACCTTGACAATTCACCTTGTTTTAAAGACACAGTGTCTATCAATATAGATGGAAAAGTCTTAGCTGAGTGGCATTTGACACACCTACTTTTCAGTCCCCTGTTACCATACTAATGTAAACACTACTGATTCAGAAATAAGAAACAAGAAATGAAATTCATTTTATGCACATAAGCTTTGTTTTTCTACGCTCTCGGTTCAGTACCTTCTATTGTATGTACATCATTTTACAACAGTAAAAGGTCAAAGCAAGTCCCAGTGAGGCAGAAGTTTCTCAGACAATTCCTCTGAGAGGTAGCATAAATTATTTTCTATTACATTGTTTTAACATCAAAAGAAAATACAGTAAATCAAAATAAAGTACTTAATCTATTTCTAAACAATTGTGTATAAAAGTACACAAAGTGTGGTGGTGCATTTTGTAAAGTACAAGTAGATGGCTATTTGTTTTTGAAAGATCATGTTAATAAATTCGGTTTTCTTGTAAAAATCAAGCTGAAAAGCTTTAAACCTTGTATATGAGTAAATTGGAGTGCATGGAGCAGTGGAAGATTAAAAGAGTACTATTTATCTGGAAAAGATTAAAGGAAACATATATCCTGCACTTTTATTTAAAACATGTTTAAACCAGATTTTCTGAAAATTTTTATTTTTTGCTAAGTGAAATACCTAATTAAAAATTATCTCATTTAGAAACAAGCTACATTTTCAAGGCAATTTAAATCTTTTTGCTATTTTCCATTTGGAAATCATCTCATAATATTAACACACAACATGATCTTCTGGTGTACTACTGCACAACTACACACCACTTTCTGCAATCCAGCATGGAGATTTTGTCAGTGAAAGCCAACTTGAGTGGGGACCATCAAGCAATTCAACTGTTAAATTGCTTGTTTGTAATAACTACTGAAGCTAGAAAGCAGCATTGTTTTTCCTGGTTTAAGCCATCTCCATATGGCAGATGATGATACCCCTACTCTCCCTCCAAGCTCCCATATTTTTCTTAAAACATAAAGCCAAATCAATGCTGCCTCATTGTCTTTTTTTGCTTGCTTGCCAAGATCAGTGCTGCCACAGCTCAACAGATGCAGCGTTACATTGTGCCCTTTTCTATCCTCTCTGTTCTTTAATGGCACGTCATACAATAGATATTAAGCAATAGATATTACATAGTTGAAATGCCTGGACAGAAAATCTACTTTGGTTAAGCAAAATATCCAATGTAATAAATTTAAATTACCAAATGGTACTCATTTAAACTTCACATCACCTAAAATAACAGAATTTTGCAATAGTCTGTGGCTAGGAAAAATGTGAAAAAGCACATGATACAGGAACACTGGTAATTTAAAAATTACCCTTTCTTCTCTTGTCTCCACTGACTCTGTTTTGTCTTACACTTTGAAAGACACACTCATGTTTAATGTGGTAAAAAGGATTATTTTTGGAGATAACCTGATAGACATTTTTTATCCAGAGAGAAGAAAATAGCATTTAGATAAAGAGGACTGGAAAAAAAGGGATATCCACCTCCCAACATGTGGTCAGAAGTCGAGTTCATAATTCAGACTGAATATTAAATACCCTAGAGAAATGTTGAATTCTTCATATCCTCAGAAAACTGAAGACTGAGATGAAACTTTAAAAAATAGATTTTAATGCCTAATGCAAGTGGATAAGCAAATATTTGTATCATTATTAATTCATTTTCTTTTAACCTTTTAATAATGCATGCTTCAAAAAATAATTTCCATCAGCTAATCAATCAATCCTGTATTATCTATGGCAATATACTTACCGAGACACCATTCTTCAACCACCTAATTGTTGGAATAGGCTTGCCTGTAGCTACACAAGGCCAGTAGAGGTCACTGCCTATATCCTTCTCTGTATCATTGATATGTTCTACCCACTCAGGAGAAGCTGAAAGATAAAAACCATGATGCCTTGTAAATATAGCAGATACATATTTAATTAGCATTATGGTGTATTAATTCCACTGTTTTTTCATGAGTGTCCACAGTTATGTTACCACTTACACCGACCTGTCGATTATACAATGTGGAAATTACTCAGTGACACCATAAAAATGATAGTTAAGTGACAAAACTGTGCAAAACCATATATGTACTCAAAGGGTCTCCAAGAAAACATTCTCTTGCTCCAGAGAAGCTAATTAAGAATTTAATATTGAAAATGCCCCAGCATTTTTGGTTTTGCTAAGCAAATGAACTTATTTAGTAGCTTTACCTATTACAAACAGTAACAACCTTCCCACACCAATTCTGAATTTATCCCAGTGAAGTTCAAGCACTTAACTAAGGATCTTAACTCAGCAGATTTTCTGTACAGTCAATGAGAAGACACAGAAATCTCCTGAAGGTAAGTCAGATGTTATGGACGACCTTTTCATGCCACAGTTATGTGGCATAAGCCTCAGTCAAGGAGTCAGGTTACTTGGGATGATTCCACTATGAGCAGTAAGATGCAATATTTTGGTTCACTCACTTAGCCAAATGCATGAAGAGAAGGGACAGAGGCTGGAGGAACAAATAGTTGAGTGTAACTAGTAAGAGAGAGAGCTAAGACAGAGAAGACCAACAAAAGAGGAAACAAGAAAGTGTAACAAACCTAATAATCTCTTTTTCTTCCTGGAAGTTCTTTCACTTCAAGTACTCTAAATTTATTTAATTTCCATTACTATGTCATTACTATGTCAAGGTGTATACACAGCTATCATAACCAGACAAATTAAGTAGTTGTTTGATTAATACTCAAATGTTATGCCTGGCATTCAATGCATGAGTTTTGATTTTGCTCTATTAGCTTGAACAGCAGTGTGTCAAGATGATGCTATGAGTCAGCACTGACATCAAGTGCGGAAAAAAAAGATATCTGCAACATAAGTGAAAGCAACATAGATTGTGAGGAATAAAATTGTTTTACTTACCTTGTACATAGACTCTTGCTTGATGTTTATCTTTTCCTTTATAGTTTTCAGCTTCACACTCATAAAGTCCTTCATCTTCATACTGAATATTAAAGATCTTAAGAACTGCACCAGACATGCTTATCTCAGCAGTGGCTGGCATGGGTTCAAGGTATTTACTCCATCTGAGTTCAGGAACCGGACTTGAAAAGGTACAGTAAAGTACAAATCAGCATGTTCAAGAACTGGCTGTTAAATTGCAGACTACAAAATAGCGTTTGATGATGAAACATGTCTTTTCATTCCCTGAAATATGAAAGCAAATAGTGCTCTACAATAACTTGAAAATACACTTACTTCCCAAGAGCAAAGCACTCCAGCGTCACGTTTTGCCCTAGGAGAGCATATGTGTCCTTGAACTTAACTTTGATATCAGCGGGATATACTTTAGCACCTAAGATGAAAAAAGAGATTTTCAGGAAAGGCACATCAGAAAAGAATACAGCTCAAGAGAAATGTTCATAAAATTCCAGACAAAATCATTTACATGGAGCTTGACCATTCATGAGGTCTGATTTAGCACTGAACTTTTAATAGTAATTTCGAATTGTTTTACCCAGCAACTAGTTATCTTTCTCTGGATGGTAATGACTAATATTTTTTACAGCACAATGATTTAACATTTACTTGCATTTGAAGTGTGATGATGTACTGTGCATGTGGGTAGACAAAAGGCTGAGTCTCTCTTTTCCACAGATTCTTTTACAGAACGGAATATTCTGAATTATTATGAATTTAATATTATTATCTTAGTAAGGGTATGAAGGAATTAGAGCCAGCAAATCTACATCTTAATGAGGGCACAGGGATGCAAATGTAATCAAATCTACCTACTGATGATCCCTGTAGGACTCCTCTTGCAGTTCTAGATGAAGATCTCAGTATGAGTATTGGCCACGGAAAATTTGGACAAAGATCACTGATTTGTAATTACTCAAATTCAATTACAATTCTTCACTGGAATATAGAAAGTTTAACAGATAAAAGGGTCACTGAAATCTTGATGAGTAGCTTATGAGATTCTAGTGACTGACAGTCTGAAGTAGCAAAAGGGAACCTGGCCACCATTTGGAAAATATGCAGTTTTCATGAAGAAATGGCAGAGAATTATCTAGTAGCACAAAGCCACATAGGTGTCTTAGGGGATTGGCCATGGGACACAAAGCTCTTAGGCCACCATTGGATAGGAAATTTCAGCAGGTGAAAAGGATTTTCCATTTTCATGAGGGACTTACTGGGAAAAAAGTAATTCCTGAAGCTGTTCATTAATTTTTACATGAAGTTTCTGCTTTACAGTAATATCACTTAGAACCAGTGACAAGGTCAGAAAAAATATTAAAGGTTTTTGGGATCACACAAAAGAGATGGGGACTCTGGGGATGAGAACTCTGTTCTTGATAATATGAAAGGAAATCTGTAAATTAATTCAGAGAGATTTCCTTCACAGAGATTTCACTGTGGGTGGGAATGTTTTTAACCTCTGTACCCGGAAAACTAAATGACATTGTGCAGTAGCCATTATAACTTGCCACGTACTTCTCGTCACAGAGCTGAAAGTACTAATGAATGAGCAAAATTAAACCACAAACATTTTGAACATTTTTTCCAATAAATACTTACGATCAGACTGGGGGATAAGTGGAATAAATTTGCTGAATACACTCTTTGTTATGGACGGGCTGGACACAAAACACGAATAATTGCCCTTATCAGATGCTTCTACATTTGCAATGTAGAGATTGCCGTTCGTCTGTGACACAAATCGTCGTTTGTCCATAGCAATGAATACTGGGAACTCGTTTAAAAGCCACCGATAACTGAGGTCATCTGGAGGAAAATATTTTCTAGTCAATATTAAAAACCAATACCATCAACTATTTAAGCCATGGAATACTGTCTGGATATAAATTACTTCACTCTGATGTCTAGCTTATAGATCTTTCCTTTGTGAGAGGCAGCTATGTGGGAGAGAATATAATATACGCCTCAGTAGCCAGCTAATACTTGTCTACACTGACCACAGGAGTACTGCTGCCATGAGTGCAGATTACTGAGTACCCAGTTACAATGTGTGAAGCTCCCCTCCCCATAGGAACTGGAGTGGAGTGGGAGGAGATGGGCAGCTGGGTCTTTACCTCACATAACTGAGAAACTGGGAAGTCCTTACCAGCCTTCTAATTTAGACAAAAACCTTAGAATATTTTAACTAGCAATATATCTCAGTTCTTTAATTCCTTGCAATACTTAGACACAGAGTATGAAAACTAAAACATTATCCTATTTTACAAGATAAAAGAGATGCTAACACCTGAATTCAGCCCTCTGAATGGAACTGCAGATACTTGAGTTTACGGGCATAAACCCTGCAGAACTCTTCAATGCTAATAATGAGAAAAAGGCACTTTCAGAGCATAAGTAATCGCATCTGGTGCCTACTGCTGTTCCATGACTTTAACAAGAGCCCATGATCATTTCTGTTGAGGTAATTTCATTAGGTGAAATGAAACTGGGCCTTGCTCAAGGCCAGCAGAAAGTCTGGGATGACAGAGTGATACAGTGACATGTACTCAGGTCTTTTGAATGGTAGAGCAAGTCTCCCCTTCATTATCCAGATTAGTCTGAGTAATTTAGGTTTCAAAACCTATTTGCAAATTGAATAATATCCTTTACATATAGTCAATTATAGGCATATATACAAAATGGAGACCTAACCTAAACAGTGATTCTCAAGCTGCATGAAAGTTACTGTTTAAGTAAAATTAAAAGAAACTTTCAAAAATAAATATTTATTTCTTTTCCATTCTTAAGAAGTTGAAAATGAAGCACTTTATGCTGAGTTACCTGGGTAGTGGTAAGGAGGCTCACAAAGAAGCACTGCTCCAACACCTTCTCGCACTTTAACCTCATAGCGTTCCTCAGGTGGAAAGGGATCCAGATCTAGTTTAAAAAGAATGGCGGAGAAAAACTGGGGGGTTTAATACAAGAATTTTTCTTTATTATTATTTTCAGCCCTGTAGACATTAACACAGAAATACAACAATAGATAGATATTTGTGGACCCATAGTACCATTTTGCTCATTTTAACTCCGTCATTATGAAGTGCAATGAATTTTTTACAGTATTTTAGTCATCATAATCATAAATGCCAGAAAAACACCCTTGTGCAGATCATATCCCTAAGAGTAGCCAAGTAAGCTACATTTGAAGAAGGAATCCCAAGAAGAGAAAGGAAAAGAATTTTAGGTTATTTTTCAATTGGTTTCTCAAAAAATGCAAGTTTAATCCTTTAATGTAACTTAAAGTGGCTTCTCTAAAATGACCTGGCTGCCCTTCCTGATAACCCCAGCAGCCAAAGACTGCTAAGCAGCTTGCTCAGACACACCTTTTGTACCACAAGTTTGGAAGAGAAGTGACTCAGATCCCAGGAGAAACCTTAGTCGACCCTCTTTAAACAAACTTCTATGCAGCAGGGTAGAGACTGTGTAAAATTATAAAGAAACAAGTCCTTCATGGAGCTACACATCATCCCACAGACCGTGGGAGAATAGTAGTGGTATTTGCAGTGGTAAGACAACAGTTGCAACAGGGTCAATAATGGCACTTTGCTGCTTCTTTTCATTCATTTTATACATCCACTCTGAAATTAAACTAACTGCATCTTGAGGCAGGGAAGCTTCTCTTGTTAAGCCTCTCCATGTCACCAAGTGCAGGAAGGTTGTAGAGATCACAGCTGGAGTCCTGCTCTAAATGTTACTGTGGTGCAAACAATATATGCGTGACAGCCACATGCACAGCCTCTGAATGCAATATTCTACCATAGAAATCATCTAAGCTAACTACATCCTTCTTCAATGGTAGGCAGCTATCCAGTCCTACTAAATTGCCAGTGCTGGAACTGAAATCTAACTAAAACTTAAGCTTAAGAGCAGCCAGCCAGAAACAATAAAGAAAAAATCAGGACAGACCTGCATACTGGAAGATATTAAGAAGAAAGCAGAGACTATTCACTACTGTAAAATGCAATGTATAGCTAGATGGATCCAGTAGACACTTGGCATTATTGAAAAATAATTAATTCCTTAACTTCAAAACAGCTGCTACATTTACTAAACATGGTACAGGTGAAGGATTCCTCCAAAGCCAATCACAGCTGTCAGACCTGAATGACTACAAGAATCTAAGAAGCAAATGTCATTCAGTTTTGTCAAATGCATGAAAAGAACTCTAGGAGGGTTATGTTCAGGGAAAGACGCCTCTTCAAGCTTCTGAAATACTAATGCTTATTTTGCTCAAACAGACCAGTAGATAACACAGATCTTTCCAGTGACTAACAGGATCCTGACTGGATCAATGCCTAAATGGCAGGCGCTGGAATGGGCCACTTTAAGGACCTCTTTAAGGACTTCTGATTATTATTTTATTTTTACCTTGTGTCCTAGTGCAATGAATGTATTCAGCTCTCCACAGCTAGCTCCCAATTAATTTGAAATAGCAATCTTTGATAACAAAGAAACTAAGTTTACTATAGGGACTCAATAAGAATTAGCTATTTGATCAGACAGGATTTGTACTCGAAGCCAAGGAAGCTCTTCACACAGATTGGAATACCTCTATTCATATGATATCTCCAGTAGTTTGAGTATATTCCCATTCCACTTGCCAGCACGGACCTTACTACACAACTACTTTGTATCTTGAAAATATTGACTGATCTCCTCCTAAAACATCAATTTTCTTGTTTCAGATCTTTTGATCATCATATATACTTGTCACAGTTATTCAATTTTACTTTCTTTGGAACAGATTAGTGCCTCAAATATCTTGCAGAAATAGGAAAAAATAAAAATTACAATCATTACCAAAAAATGTGTTGCTATAATTTGATACTGCTTTGCATATGCACGGTGTAGGGTTTGATGAAAGGAAAACCTATCATTGCTTTTAAGTTATTTTAGATATTTTAAAGAGTAGACATTTTGTTTATAGTATTCTTGAATAACTTCTGAATGTTTAGGACTGTCATCACAAATTTATAGACATGGAAACAGACAGGCAATTTGTGTACGTAAAACATTATGCTAGTCCTGAAATAAAATAGTCTATACCAGGCGCAGGAAAGTAAT
The DNA here is from genome assembly GCA_026283785.1 of Coracopsis vasa. NCBI lineage: Eukaryota > Metazoa > Chordata > Aves > Psittaciformes > Psittacidae > Coracopsis > Coracopsis vasa. The sequence goes on from JANHGB010029549.1 coordinate 52,793, forward strand.
TCAATTATTGAGATGAAACTGTATACCTTTTTTCCACTTATGAAATGCTCTATTTCTGACTGGGTCTTGATATCTTCTTTGCATAAGCACTACTTAGTTATTACTCAATAATTATAATGTGTGATTCCATGAACTCTTAATTGGAAGAAATTCATTTTTAGCTAGAATGAAAGAATTAGCATAATCACTCTACTCCTATAAGCATACAAGCAATAGCTAAACAGTATGCAAATTTCTCTTCCTTGTCATTCTTGCAGCCTCTCTGCTGTAAAATTGCTGTGTTTGACTATTCTGAAACTGCTTCCCAGCAAATAGAACAGTGAATCATCATCATTTTGCTCAGCACACACCAAAAAGCCACTAAATACTCCTGCAGGATAAAATTCCTTCCTTCAGGAGGATGTGTGCAAAAATTAAAAAATATTTTAATGGGTTTTAAAGCACTGGATCTAAAAAGATCCAGCTCTACTAAAGACATTGTTCTCAGATGTTCTCAGCATTAAAAGGTACACTGGCGTGTGTGAACGGTCACTGGTAAGAGAGGATTAATTTTTCTTGGATTCCTATTTTTGTTCTCTGATGAAAAAATACATTGAGGAAAAAAAGCATCTTAAGGCAAAATAAAATAAAAATCCCAAACACTGTGCTCAGTCAGCAAAATTTTACATTACTCTTGTTGTAGTTTTTTACAATGCATGTATTTGTTGACAGTGCAGGTCTGTGCGTATGCATGCATTCACAAGACTGGTTCATGATTGTCAGAAGCTGACAGAAATGTCCCCCAGCAGGGTCTTCATCACAGCCTAGGAATCAGGGAGCATGTTTTACTAGCGAATGCCATGCCTTCCTCCTGCAGGCATCTCAGTTGTGTTTGCACTGCAGCAGCACCTCATCATCATATGCCCCCACTTGCATCTTTCCCTCTCTGACTAATTCTCCTCAGTTCCTACCATATCTAGAAAGAGTCTGGATATTATTATCTCAAGATCTGGTTCCACAAGTCTCTTCAATTATTAGTTTAACAATAACTCATTGAGAAGGATGCTGTGTCAACTGAATGCTAAAAAATATAAAATGCTTACAAAACTTATTATGTGTTGATCTCTGCAGACTAAGCCACTTAACATATTGCTTTTACAGAGTAATACAGCAATAGCATATGTTAGCAGAAGACAATGCAGCTTCTATGCCTTGACATAAACATCAACTTACATCCAAAACTCAGAGTAGCTTCACTGCTTCTGACAGTTCCAAAGATATTAGATACTACACAGACATATTTTCCAGCATCCCTTGATTTCTCTGGATTATTGATAACAAGTCTGCCTCCCACCATACTGTAGCGATCCTTTGTTAAATCAATGTCCCAGTTGTTGAGTTTCCACCTATTAAAAAAAGAAAATCCAGATGTAAGGTTTGGCCCCAAAATCCAAACCTGGTGAGAAACATGATTTGAAAAATAACTCATGGATTGTGATAAACTATACAGGAAGGTACGAATATACTTCTATATATGGTTTATGTTTTTCTTCAGCAAGAGCCATGGATTTAAACTCCGTAGATCTTTTAAATATAAGTCTCAAACTATGTTAGCCTTCTCAGAGATGTGACATAGGTTAAAACCTGATTGCTGGCCATTCAGCAAAAGATGCTTGAGCTGGCTGTGAATGAGCTTGGCAGCGATCAAGTACTGGATTGCAAACATATCATCAAATAGTTATCTAAGGCCAAATTAGCTAAGAAAATACTCCCTCTGCATCTTTAAAGAATAGAGTAATGAAATTTTTAAGAGCCTTTTGAAAACTTGCTGTAGGGGATGAAAATGTTTTATACAGCCTAACATGCCAGTGAAAGTGCAGAAACAGTAGAATGCCTGATTCAAGACCTACTTCCTACATTCAGAAAATTGCTGGGCACTCTCACCTTAATTACTATAAACCTCACAGAAAGTTCCCTGAGTTTCTGTAACTTGCACTTCAGGAACTAGGAGAGGAACTGGGTCTGGCCCTTACTGATTTAAAAAACCTCAAAATACATGTAGTGGGAACCAGTATCCATCATCTATAGCTCCGTATTTATTACTGTGTCCACAAGGGGGAGCCCATAACCTTCTCTGACAGAAACTGCACGTTTCCTGACACAAGTAGGGAAGATACAACTTAAATACATTTAAACACCATAAAATTATTTCGGTGTAAATACTTTTTTTGTCACATAGTAAAGATAGGCATTAATGTTTGAAAATGAGAGTGCATGACCTATGTCTTCCTTCCTTATCAAAGATGTACTGAAATATACAGAATACTCATTTGGAAACTGAAATTGCAATTGTGGCAGAAAGAAACGATAATAAAGGTGATATTAAGAAAAAAAATAAAACAATAATAATGAAATGGCAGGATTTTCAAGATGCAATAAATAGCATTTGGGTTTTACAAGATTTTAGAGGCATCACTTCAGTCCTATGAGACATACTGCATGTTTGTATTACAAATAATAAATCCTCTGTTCGGAAATACCTAGGAATAACTGTCAAAGGAACAGCTTATGCTGCAATGAGAATGTGGCAGGAAGGACTTATCTACCTCTGAGACAGGAGAATCTTGGCTCATGAGCTGTTGGCAGGCTGAGAAATGAAAATAATATCTTGAGGTAGACTAAAATAACAATGTGAGGAAACAAGAAGAGCTTTGGAGGTGCAAGGCAGTTCTTCCAGAGTGACTTTACTAGTTCAGATTTTGCAGAGCCCATAATAGATATGAAGAATGCTAAAATTTATGCAGAGCCCATGATCGCTCTACAGATGGCATGTTTACATAGTCTTGTAGACAGGATGGGGGAGTCTCTGGAAAGACTAGAAGTGATGGGGAAGAGTATCAGAAGGGTATCGAATCTATGTGTATCTATCTGATCTCTCTGCACTTCCAGTACTCTCTAAGCATAGGGAGAGCAAACAGGTGCAACAGCAAAATGCAGTGTATAAAAACTTGTAGAGATATTAAAGACAGGGATCATATTTGAAAAGGGTATTGTAGTTCTCCCTGAAATCCTTCAATCACAGGTGGGTCTGTACATGTAGACAATCTGTAAGCATATTTTAAAAAACAGGCAATGAACAATTTAAACACATTTAAAAGAATGGCAAACAGAACTGCTTGTTCTGTCCTAGAAGCCAGAGTCTAGGAAAACACCTAAGTGAGTACTGGAGGCGGATCATAGGATCAGAAAAGAATTTAATTAAATTGAACTCTTTTACTGGCAAGAAATTGTATCTGCCCCTTACTATGATGACAGCAGTCTATTGCCCATGACTAGTTGTAAATTAGTCATGGTCTTAATAGTGACAATCTTAAGGATATTTTCCTGTACATAATGAGCAGATAATGGCCGACAAACTCATATGGATGCCCAGAGGTCACACAATAAAGCAGAATTGCTCTGCTAATAACACGACCACAAATACTGTGAAAGAAGTCATGTGTGAATCCCTACTAAACTAGTTGAAAAGTATTTCCAGAATAAAGTTTTTAACATCTTCAGTAGCAGAGCTGACACATTGAGCATCTCTCTACAGTACAGTGGACACAAAAGCAACATAGGATGTAGAATATCCAAGTTCAACAGCCACTCATTCTTCTTTCAGAGTAAAATACCACAAAAAAAGCTGTTCTGAATCAATAAGAACAAGGACTTAAACGTCCATCATCCTTACCTAGAAACATGGTCTCTTAATAATTTTTTAAAGATTTTTTTTTTGTTTGCCTCTGGATCAGTATTCCTTTCAAAAGCTGAAAGCATCTAACACAAAAGGAATGTACTGTCTTCAACACTGACTAGACATTTGGGCAAACTGAATCAAGGCTGGTTCTTACTCAGAAATTGCAAATCTCTCAATTTTTCCCTGCCTTGAAGACTTTGTATCATGTAGCATTTGTAATCCTTTTGTAATCCTTTTCTAACCTGTTAAGACAGTCAATCATTTCACAATTGAAACCCTCACTGAGTAAAATACCTAAGACCTGAAAATCAGAACAAGAGAGGTTACCTGTATGTAGGAAAAGGAATTGCTCGAGCTCTGCAGTTCATTGAAACTTGTCCATCTGAAGATTCTTCTGGATAAATGGTATCAATGGGTTGCTCCTCAAAAACAGGTCCATAGCCTTTGTTTCCTTCCTCTGAAAAATTGGTAGTTTGAAATTAATTGCTTTTTAATTAGTAGTCAACCCGAAGATGAAATTACATCACACATTCCACATTCAAAATGCTAAGGCTAAATACTGAGTACCCCAAAATCAAGTTCTATATGCATCAAGAAAACCAGAGCAGTAAGCATAACAGAAGTGCTGGCCTTCCTTCGCTGACTTCTGCTTCATACCTCCCTTCTGAGAACTAAAGTAACTCAAACTATATTCCTATGCCTTCTCCACTATTATTTAACTATCATTATGCCAAATGTGGTTGAGATAATTATGAATTGAAGTTATGCCCTTTAGAAATGCAGTAAGACCAACTTATTTCAGAGGCCAACAAATTCTCATCAAACAGGTCCAGATCCAAAACAACTATCCAAATATTAGGTGTTCCTTATTTATATCCTAATCGGATCTAGTGGTTTTTACACATTCAGAATCTTTAGTGCACCAGACAAAAGCCCCCTATGTTGGAGATCAAACCTGAGAATTACATTGTGTCAAAACCATACTTCTATCTTTCCTTTCAAGCTCAGGTATATGTTAACTTTCTCCCCTCCAAAATAAAAAATAAAAAATCCCACATTGAAAATAATTTAAGTTTTTAAATTCAAGCACTTAAAGGTGAATAAATGTCAAACAGTTTTGTCAACAACCTAATTTTTTTTAATTTTTATCCTCCATTTGCTGATGCTACTGTAAAGGTTTCAGGCTCTGCCCGCCTCTGCTGCATTCCCTTCTTCCTTATTTGCTGGGGCTGGAACTAGATGATCTTTAAGTTCCCCTCTAACCCAAACCATTGTATGATCTCCTCCAAACATGCAAGATTGCTCTCTGGCATCTGTAAAAGCAAGACTAGGAGCAATAGTGGAATGCTCTGGGAAAATTCTGCTCAGTAAACCCAGGATGTAACTGGTTTTTTTTCCTGTGAAAATGGCAAATGTACATTCCAAGTATAGAATGGCACAGTGAGGAGGTAAAATTTTTGGACAACACAGCTGTCTAATTCTCACAGGTCTCTACTGGGACTGAACTAACAGTATGGACATTTGTAAGCAAACTCATGGGAAAAGCAAACTAGTACATGACTGCTACCAGGTTCACTTTCCAGTCAATTTCAGAGCCTTGCCCCAAATCCTAGAGATGCCAGAAGTCTGGAAAATGACCTTATAATACAAGGGAAAAAAACCCAAACCAAACAATTTTCCCAATCTCTTCAGAGATGTCTGAATCATTTTATCTTAAAAATTTCCCAAAGCAACAGTTAAGCACAGAAAAATCCTAACATTTTGCAATAGTATCTGCGCTGCCTATAAAATCCACTACATGTCTTTTAATACTACATTTAAAAAACCTTCACAGATCAAGAGATAAAATAGCAATACAACATATTCATGTCCTTAAATCTAATTGTGATTTTGTACTATCCCCTAAAAGTCTTGCCTTTGGTTATAAATCACTCTAAATTAAACAGTTTTTAGAAAACCTAAAAGAGAAGAAAGGATCTATCTATATAACTAAAGAATGCAAATTGTCAATGTTAAAATATCATATATACAGAAAACAACCCTTCCACAGCTATCATTTTTATTGTTCCTTAATTCCATATTCATAGAAAGACACTGGATTACAGCACCAGCAGAAGACTGGTTACAGATAAAAAGTAAGTTCCCTTTCCAGTTCAAGTTTGGGGAAAAAAATCACCTTATGCCTTGAGGGCAGGAGCAGGTCAAGAAGACACTGTTATGCTGCTACATGTATGGTCAGGCAACTTCATTTTAAAGAACTAACTCATGTAATGAGAAGTCTTTCAAAGAAGCAAAAGAAGGCCACTAGAAAGAAAGAGGTTTTGAAAAATGGTCTTCTTTCTTTCATGTATTAAAGCACAATATGATGTAAAAATCTACATATTGCTAGATCAAAAGAAGTACCTTCAGCTCGAAAAGGCAAGAATCACATATTTGCTTGGAGCCTGGAATGACTGAGCCACAAACCTGATAGCACTTTCTGCGCAATTTTTAAGTATGAATACAGAATAACAATGGCCCCTAGCAGCAAATAACTGCATCCTATACAGCTGACTCTTTCCACCTTAGGACTCGAATGATATTATAGACCACTTAGGCATTTAATGGCATAAATTTTTAATGCTGCCAGCACTATCAATTATACTGAGTGAATGTCTTGTTTCTCACACCTATCAAATATGCTTCAGAATGGCACTTCTGCTGCAATCTATTATGAATCTGGTTTCAGATGCCTGGCAGAGCAGAAAAAGATACACAGACTGAATGTCAGGTGTGGCAACTGATAAATCTTTCATTCTCAGATGTAAGGCGAGTGTGGACCAGTGATATGAAACAGTAAGGAGGAGAAACGTGAAGAGAAAGGGTTTTGGAAAGGATCAGCAAGAAAGTTCACACTTTAAGTGAAGTACCATGTCTATGTGAAGAAGATTAGAGACAGAGAAGGGCAGACTAAGAGTGCAAGGAAAAAGATCAGCTTATTGTATTTGTGCCTACAAGAAAAAGGGGAGAAATAAGGTGGACAAGAAAGACAGAAATGAAAGCATTAGGTAAACTAAGGATGAGAAGAAAAGCACATTTCATCTGTTCTGGTCTTCTTTTAGGCAAGAGGATGGAATACCTGACCTTTCAAATACTGTTAATGACCTATTTTCTGTGTACATTTCTTGTGATTTACATTTTGAATTGGAGTAAAGGCTCTCACCTAATTCTGAGTATTCGAGGCATTCTTCAGTAAATTCTGCAAGCAAGGCTCAGACTTCTTGGCAGCGTCAAAATGTATTAGGAAGTCTTCACAAAGGTTAAGAAAATCTCTACACAGCTGACGAGATCATGGATCCTGTATAAGAACCGTTTCTGCTGGAAGGTGGCCCTGTCATTCCTTCTCCAGACAACGCTTTCCAGATGGGCAGTGTCATTTTCCCTCTAGACATTCCTGCAACACCTCTCTTGCTTGTCTGACTTCTTAGGTAGCTGATAAAGCTAAAGAGAGTGGAAATTTATTCAATTCTATTTTTCTGGGTTAGTTTTCTGCCAGTTTAGTGAAGTTAATTTGTTCACTGATGAAGAGCTGTGCCAGTGCAGAGGGTGGAATAGAGGCAGGGCTATAGACTTCCACCTTTTGTGTGGAAAAATGTCTTATTAACTGAACCACCTGAAAGAACTACTGCCTAAGTAAGACAGATATATCTGAAAGCCTCAACACATTCAGAGAAAAGATACCAAAAGGGTGTCTGAAAATAACAATCAGAAACCACCTGAGGCAGTTCTTTTCAAGTCATCTCAACAAACTCCAGCAGAAGAGGAAAAAGGAAGGTACAATAAAAAGGCTTAATCAGTGCATCTTGATTCTGTATGTATTTAATTCAGGAAATGTGAAATTTTCTATATAAACATATTTTTTTAGAAACTAACTAGCTTTCAAACTACTTAATTTTGTATGGTATACACTCATGTAGAACACAGAGACAAAGGTTTTCCAGCCCATACATGGTCCTGTTGTATTACTTATGTCTTAATCCCACCACCCCTGCAATTAAAAACAAATCAGTAGCCAGTCATCCTTATATCAATCATCTGTAGATCTCCCTTACCTCATATCCTTCCATGTCCAAACCATTTGCCTATTCAAATGTCCTTGCATCCTCTATTCACCCTGCTCCTGGTTCTCCCTATCACATCCTTCTCATCTTTGATAAGGAAATTATGTCTATCTATAAAGGTAATGCAAAACTTTTCAACATAGCCACCATACAGGTCCACTTCTTGTATCTTATTTCCAAAAACCTAATCACTGTCTGTTGTTAGAGAGCATGTATTTTTAGTTCAGTATAATTCTATATAAATTTGTTAATTCTATGTATTGTTCTAACTGGATGGATGGCTTGACTTCGCGAATGAAGGTTTTGGGAAGGGCTTTACCCACGCTTACTACAAGCGCGCTGATGACTAAAAAGGCCAATGTGGGATAAGCAAATCCAGTTGCAAAAAGCACAGTGAAAGGTCTCTTTGGGTGGTATAGGCAAGACACGATTCTTTCTACGTTGTCTTTTCTCCTCGAGACTAATTCGAAGAAAATTTTAATGAGCTATTATCTGCAACATTTGGATTCCACTGTAAAGCAAGAAAATTGTTATGGCTGAGACTGCATCCAACTTTGAAGAGTTTAAAGTGCCTGTACTCTGGCTGTTCATTTTTTGCCTAGTTTAGCTAGATAATAGCCATTAGCACGTTTTACAACTTCATTCTGGTTTATACCAAGAATAAACTGTCACTGCTGAGATTACCAGCAGTGTTCTACAATACAATCTCAATATTTCTTCATCATTTCCAAAAGTGTCCTGGTCAACAAAATTAAATATTATCTAGCAAACACATGCATTTTTATTAGCTTGTAAGATTTGTGATGAGTGCGTATGTTTCTCGACATTTCCTTGAACATAAAATTCTTCTATTAGCCTGGTCTTCTATTCCTTTGATAACAGAGTATTACTAGCATTAATCAAACACAAAGGTATTTCTTATTTTACTTACAGAGTCCTGCACACACTTAATTTCCTATATGGTGCCATTAATATTTCTCCTTTTAAAAATTATTGTGTTATATATTTCAGTGTGGTCTTTTCTAGGCCTTTTCCTCATGCTTATTTCTGCCCTTCTTTGATATGTCTGTACAGTCCATTCCTCTGATGCATCACAGAAGATATAGAGTCATTTATCACTTCCATTTTTCTGGGCACATTTTAAATATACTTATTAAGATCATAAAGTTTAAATTGATATAATATAATTTTATTATAGTGCCATGTTTTTTTTGCTTTCTCTAATTTCTGGTGTACAATTGTATAAAACTTTAAACTGAAGGAGAGTGTATTTAGATTTAATAAAAGAAAAAAATTCTTTACCATGATGGTGGTGAGACAGTGAAACAGGTTGCCCAGAGAAATTGTGGATGCCCCATCTCTGGAAGTGCTCAAGGCCAGGCTGGCTAACTCCGTAAAATTTGTTTTTCTATAAAGATATTTTTACCATTCTAACACTTCTTTTAAGCCACTTATGAAATTGATTCACTTTTCTCCATCCTCATTTTCCCCAAAACACTCAGCTATATTTAATTCTACTATTTAATATTTAATATCTAATATTTAATGCCTACTAAATTATATAGTAAAATGTGAATGACTTTCACCGTTTCTCACTTTCATAGCTGAAATGTACACTTGGAAATAAGAAAAAAAATTTAAATGTTAGGCACCATAAACGAAATGAACAAATGAATAAGTTGTACAATCTCTTTAATAACTCTATGCCACCTCTTTATTATTTCCTTTGCCAATATTCTTTCTGAAAAGAATGTAAAATTAACATTTCCTTTCACAGCTTCTTTTGCTATCAATACAGGCTAAAAAGAAGCTCAAACTTTTGCACAATTCATTTCTTTTGCCTGATTTTGGCCATTTTGACAATAGAAAGCTTAACAGGCATTCACAGAATCATTGAATATCCTGATTTGGGAGGATACACAAGAAGACAACCCAAGAGGATCGTCGTGTCCAACTTCTGTCTCCACGTAAAGCAACCTAAACATTAAACCAGGTATCTAAGAGCATTGTACAAACTCTTCTAGAACATTGACAGGCTTGGTGCCAAGACCACTTCCCTTGGGAGCTTATTCCAGTGCTTGACCACTCTCAGTAAATAAATTTTTCCTATTATCCAATTTCCTCATGTTCTATCAACGGGCACCAGAACGAGGTCTCTGTTCCCCCTCATCATGAAGTAGCAGTCTGCAATGAGATCACCCCTCAGCCTCTTCTCCAAGATGAGCAAATCTACTTTCCTCAGCTGCATCTTAGAAGTCTTGCTCTTTAGTCCTTTTACCATCTTTGTTGCCCTCCTAGCATTTCTGTATCCTTATGTATGTGTGTGGATACATATATGCTACATGAATATATGCATGTTCATATATATAGTATATATTTTTTTTAATTAAAGTCTATCCCTATAGAAAATGTAAAGATTGAGGATATGAAAATGTGATTTTTGAATCATGGTGTTCCTAGAAAGAAACCTCATTCCATCCCCTCATTAGTTCTTTACATTTTTATAATTTTTGTATGTACAGCCAAAACTGCAATGAAAATCAGTGTCTATGAGTAAACACAAACAGAAGTTTTGACTTCTAATAATTAATGGAGTAAAATTTTAGTTTGTGGTACTAACAGTTGTTCAACTAAACTTACTATGATTTTCCTTATAGGTTAAAATTAAATGTACGTGCCCTAATTTTAAATTTGTGAAGTTGTTAGTCTTACAATTAGAACTCTTCTCTTTGCTCCACATATGTGAAACAACAATATTTTTGCTTAGTGACTAGATTTATAAGTTCAATAGTAGGTGAATTTAATTCCTACACAGAAATTCTATGCATCTGGTAATACCAAAATACCAACAGGTGAATTGAGGTCTTCCATGTAAATGAAAGCAGAAGGGATATATTATTACAGACTACCACTGCTAATGTGCACTAACACCTTTTCTTATTTTTGTTTCTTGCATCTCTGGTATTGCTTTTGAGGAATCCTTGGGCTTTTTGTAGAATTTAAAATTGCTGCAGAATCCATTGTACAGCTGCACTAAAGAATCCTTTATTTCAATCATATCAGTAAAGCTTCTTCAAGATGATTCAACTTTTTAAAAAAAGTAGTTGAGTTTCAAAAGCTTTAGGCAGCCTTATAACCAAAGAAATGTTTACATTTTCAAAATCAAATGTTACAGACCATTAGTTCATGATGTGATTTCTTGCCTTTTGGGTATTTTGAGAAAATTTTTTACTTGGTTGAAGTTATGAAAGAATTCTACTGTTCATGCTCAATAACATCCTATCATCAAAAAGTCATAAGTGATTTCAATACAAAGAGTTAATGTGTGCGTGTAAATGCTCTTTGGGTTTGAAAAGCCTTATGGTCTCAAGAAACATTTTGCTACACACTAAAAAAAAACTTGCAGCAGATACTGAAATAATAGACCTCAATGGCTTTCATTGATATGAACTACCAAGGAGTGTCCATGTAGCTTTTCATAGTGAGACATTCATAAAGATATTTATCATTATTATCCAGGCCAGCAATTCAGTCTTACAATGTGTCTAGGTACAGTGGATATTTTGAACACTGAAAAAAAAAAGGTAGTACATTCAGTCAATTTTCATACACATCTCTTTTCTCATGCATCTCTGAAATCACAAAAGCTGAATCCTGGTCCAGGATATCTGATCAACAGCACTTTGTAGGAAATGGAATCCATACTTAACCTTGATCTCATTTCTGCTGTGATGCACTTTTGCATAACGGTTTATGCAAAGTATACACAAATGAAATAAATTACAAAATATTGAATTTACAAAATCTTTTAGGAACAAATAGATGTAAATAGCTAGTAAGTGACCCACAAAAAATTGTAAAGCAAATCGTTTACAGAAGGAGAAGGAAACTCAAAATGTTACTAAAGTTTCTACAAATTAATGCATTTTTCTTTTTCGTTAGTCTTTAGATTCATTTCAAAATTACTTTTTTTTTAATAATTTGGGATTTAAGAGTTATCTTCATCTTGCCTTCATCTTCAGATACAGAATTAATACAGATTATTCAACTATGTCTGTATTCTGAGAAATACCAATAAACAAGGAAAATACATGAAAGTATAAGCATTTACAAAAAATCTCATACACTTACCACAGCTATTTATATTTTAAGCAGCTGAAAATTACAGAATCCCAAAGGTTCTTGATTACTGTCTTTTAATCATTGATTTCAAAGGTCTTTAATTTAGTTGTGAAATGTCATTGCATGGAAGTATATTAAATTCTAGCTTTTAAGTTATTAATTGAATAAATACAGTTAAGAATCAATACCAGGTGGTGGAGGAAATCTGATATACCTAGCACTGTTCATGGATGCACCTTGGTTTTGTCTGGTTCTTTTTAAATGCTTTTCAATACTATGGCATGCTAGATATTCACACTGTATGAATGATACATCTTCAAAGGTTTTTCAAAACTTAGTTTCAATTCTCTTGGAAAACCAAACATTTAAAGAATGCTTTAATTCTAAGACATTTCATACATCAGAAAAATATAAATGTTGAGAAACAGATATAAAGATATGGTTTGTAGGGTTACCAGGCTCTTAGCTGTGCACAAGAAAATTAGATATTTTTCAGGATTTATAAGTTCAATTACCCTAGCAATTTGCCTAAACTTTCAGATCTTCCAAGGTGAAGTTCCTTGGGCATGCAGCAGAATGGAACTATTCTTGGAACCAGTAGCTCTGGGAAAAAGGGGGAAATGTGCAATAATCTGACAGATATCCTCTGAGTTTGTAATATATGTGATATCCCAACAGTATTCTGTATGGAAAGGGAGTGGAAAGATTATGGAAGGTATTAAATACAGAATTGCTATTTAGTTTAAAGG